>CAICTM010001093.1:0-37541 GCA_903772945.1 Seminavis robusta | reverse complement strand
AAAAAAGAAAGATCTCATCACCATGGCAGAAAAGCCTTGCCTTTAACCCCATCTGCAAAAGGAACAGATCAACACTGAAGAGAACATGGGCGCCACACGGCGCACCTCTAGAACATATAACGCGAATCCAACCTAGAGAACCGGCGCACAACGAAGAAGGCAACCCAGAGGACCAGGAACAGAGAATGAGATCAAACATTCAGGGCCACCTGAATGGACAAACATAAGGTCCAAAGCATTTATATCCAAAGGATTCTTCGTTGCCTGGGGAGAAAAGACACGAGGTCAGTCTCTCAGCGGACATAGGGCCCAATTACCCGGTTGTAAAAGAGTGTAATCTCCCACCATGTGGATCCATCCTGGCATAGCAGAGTAGATCATACACTGCTGCCAAAATCAAAGGATGAAGCAAAAATTGCAGAGCAAATTCAAACATCAATTAATGTATACTGCCATCTCATCCTAGAAGCTGAGCAGCCATTAGCAGATCGGACTTTGGCTACAAGTATCCATGGACATCAGTACTGGAGGGAACGTTGCGCAGTTTGACCATGCATTCTCCCAGAAAGGAGCTGTGGCACTTCAACAAAGGTCGCAACACATCAAACGGAGAGTAAGGGCGCGCTCCTACCCAATAACGATGAGCCACTTGGATCTGCAGAAAACGAGTACGCCAAACCACCGAGGAGGACTTCACCATGAGGCTTGTACTCCTCTTTCTCCTCCCATCATCATGTCATTGCCATCATCGTCACCGTCATCATCGTTATCGTCATCATTACACCTCCACCTGACCACCTGGACCACCGGACCACCGGGACCACCGGTCCTGGCTTTCCAAGTTATTCTCTGGATCAGGTGGAGTGCCGTTATCGTCGTCATCGGAGGATCCGGCTCAGAGTCAGGCTTGGGTTTTGATTTCGACTTGGATTTCTTGCGAGAAGTAGAGGTCGTGGTCGCACCGGCAGTGCCGCTACTACCACCTCCACCTGCGACGAGAGCTGCGTCTTCTTGCGAGAAAGTCAGACGGCGAGAGGTCAATCTGCCAAGACGGGAGGTTGTCAGGGCACCTCGCGCGCGCTGAACCAAGGTCGAGGCCGGCGGTGATTCCATCAACCGCTGGAATCTCGTGGTCAACACCGCGCTACGTCGTCGGCTTTCGTCGATCCAGTTGTTCTGTTGTCCAAGGTCGGGCCACAGACCAGAGTCGCGGCGACCTAGAGGACGGAAGGGTTGTGGTGAGTAGATGGGAATGGAGAGCTCTTCATCTTCGAGGTCTCTAGTCTCTTGTTCTACTCGGGTTTGTTGAGTGCTAGTTCGCGTCATGGTCGGCTTGGAATTGGCGCAATTTTCGAAGTGATCTGGAGGTCAACTTCGAAAAAGGAGGAGCGACAACCCAGCGAACTGACGAACTTGCAGGTCAGGATCCAGCTCGAAGTGCCACATCATCCTTGAATGGTATCCAGGATCGCGTAGACTTCACTAGGATTGGTACGGCGAGACTACAACGTAAGTTGTCTCTGACCTGGTCGTCGTCGTCCAAAGAATGGCTTGTCAGCCATTTGGATTTCGACGTGGAGCTCAGCTCAAGCTTGAGCTTGCGGTCTTGCGGTCAACACCATCATCTTGATGTGACCTGATTCTCTTGTCTGAATTTGCCGAAAAACGGCAAGATCCAGCTCTCATCGTCCGACCATGACGAGAGAGGTCAACCATCGGTTTTTCGAACGCAACATCGCATCAAACTCACTCCGCTAGCCAATTACGTGAGGTAAACAACCTCCACCTAGTCTCGGCTTGGGTGCAAGTGTGACGAACGAGTTGGGCTCATAACCTGCGAACGGAGGCCGATGTGCAGTACGATGTAGACATGGGATGACACAAAAGAATAAGCTAAAAATTAAAAGGGGATTCTACGTCTACCTCGTTCTAGCGAGTCCCGGGAGGTTCACCTCGTGATTGCCAACCACCAGCTGGTTTTGGCTCCTCTCGCACCCAGCGGAAGCGAGCCAACCCTCCACTTAACACACGTTGACTTCAAAATTGCAAAACCTAAACCCTAAATATAAGCCACATGATTCATTCGATTCTATTCACCATTATCCTGTATTAGTAGACAAGTTAAACTAGTACTGGAAACGGAGACGACCCAGGGGGCATATGAATCTTTCTCTGGCTTTCTTTGCTGTGGTATCTTGGCTTGGCTGTTCTACAGTGTCTGCCAGTCTGTTTTGATTTGTGTTCGCTTGGCTGGCACGGTAGAGTAGATTACGACCAGAACAGATATTGGTGGTCTGGATTGATGTTGTGTTAGTTTTTTCAGTCTCCTTGTAGCTTTTGTGCGATTGAAGATGGATCGAGAGGACAAGTTTCAGGCATTGAACCGTCTGGTGACGCAACAGCAGGCGCAACAGCCGCAACCAACACAACAACAGCAACCATCAACAGGAGGAAATGATCGACAATTGTACAGTCCAACCCCCAAAGAGCTCGCGTACGCGTTGCATATAATGGAAAACAGTTTTGCCAGTTCCCTGCAGCTGTACAATCAGACTCAACATGCGCAGATTAGCATTACGGGTCAAGATGCCGTTGCTTTTTTGACGACCTCGGGGATCCATCGCTTGATTTTGCGCATCTTGTGGACGGTGGTGGATCCCAACAACACGGGCACTCTGGTAGATTTGGCTCAATTTCATACCATTATTCGATTGGTGGCTCTGACACAGGCAGGTCATGTCGAACCAGAATTGTTGGCCGTGGGGACCATGCCGCCTCCCAAGCCCACGCCGGTTCAAGTCATTTGGTCGATCCTCAACAAAACACGGGGGACCATGGTCCCGTTGGCGAAATTCGATGCCATACAAATGCCTTCACAACAGGTATTGCAACAACTCTACATGATACATCAGCGACAGGCGCAAGCTGCTGGACGAACCGTGGCAGTAGCACCACCACAACGGCCTCATTCCGTGTCTCCCGTGCCGAATAATTGGCCGCAACAACAGCCGCCACAACAACAGCCACAAGGAATGGCATCCTTTGATGCACTCGCTGGAGGGTCTCTAGACCAACCATTACCCAGCCTTGGCACAACAACAGCGGAAACAGCAGCACAACCAGCTATTTCCTTTCCAGTTGCTGCCGCCACGGCTAGTTCCATAAAATCCGCCGCTGCCAGTGCCTTTGGTGGATTTCTCAATCGAGCCGTGGGAGCTCTGCAACCTCCCAATACTGGACTACCACCATTCCAACCTGGAAATACGGCCCTTGGTTTGGGGCCACCAGTGAAATCGACGGGCGAATTTGATCCTGTAGATGACGAATTGAGCAACAGCGCCAATCAATTTGGGGGGTTCCAGAGTACGACTAGTAGTAGCACCCCTGCTGCGACTGGAATGGCAGCTCTGGACGCTCTTGGAAGTACCACGGATGCGCCCCTGCCGGGATTGCCTCCCCCGCAACCACTTGCTGCTGCTCCCCCTGTGATAGCGGCCCTGGATGCTCTTGGTGGCCCCATGGAGAATGCACCCTTGCCATCCATGACTGCCACAACAACAGCACCTCAACAAGATGATTTTGGAGGCTTTTCTGACGCAACCCCTGTCACCCAGGGCTTGGGAGCCCTCGATACCTTCGGTGGGCCTACAGAAAATGCACCCTTGCCATCCATGACCGCCACAACAGCACTTCAACAGCAACAGCAGCCTGCCAGTCAAGAAGAATTTGGTGGATTCACGGCATCCAACGCAGCATCCTCTTTGCCTTCCCCTCGTGGCTTGGCTGCTCTGGATACTTTAGGACCAGTCAAGAATGCCCCATTGCCAACATTGGGCACCGTAGGAGGTGGGGTGCAGCAGCCGCCACCGGTGACCGTGAGTGGCGGTTTTGGTGGCTTCCATGAAACTGCTCCTGCTATGGGATTGTCAGCTCTGGATTCTCTGGGAGCTGCTACGGATGCACCATTGCCAGCCTTGGGGCAGCCTACACCCGCTGCTGCTCAAGAGGCAGATGAATTTGGTGGGTTTGCAGAAGCAGCACCCCAACAAGAAGAGCAAGCTGCTGGTGGCTTTGGTGGATTTTCAGATGCTTCACCCCAACAGCAAGTCATGGGCATTGCAGCTCTGGACTCTCTGGGTGCTGCCGCGGATGCACCATTACCAGCCTTGGGGCAGCCTGCACCTGCAACCACTCAAGAGGCAGATGAATTTGGGGGGTTTGCAGAAGCAGCACCCCAACAAGGAGCACAAGGATCTGCTGATGGTTTTGGTGGATTTGGAGAGGCCCCACCCCAACAGCAAGTCATGGGCATGGCAGCTTTCGGTTCTTTGGGAGCTGCCTCTGATGCTCCATTGCCGGCCTTGGGGCAGCCCACACCGGCTGCCACACAAGAGGAAGATGAATTTGGTGGGTTTGCAGAAGCAGTTCCCCAACAAGAAGAGCAAGCTGCTTCAAGTGGCTTTGGTGGAATTGGAGGCATTGCAGCATTGGGTACTTTGCGTGGTGGTTCCACCAATGCTCCACTGTCTTCTTTGGAGCAACCAATGCCTACAACTCCTGCCGATGACGAATTTGGCGGTTTTGAGGATGTTGCTAAGACCAACACAAATCCTTTAGACGCGTTGGGGCCAACACAAAATGCTCCTTTGCCACAGCTTGACGGTCAGCCTGCGCTACAAGGTGTCGATTTTGGTGTCGTTTCCGGTGCTCCGGTTCAAGAGGGACGCTTTGACGACGAGGAGTTTGGAGGCTTCAGCGATACGACTGCGCAGCCGCAGCAACAACCGTCCAGCGATGTTGGTGGCATGGCGGCATTTGACGCCTTGGGTGGAGTGCAGGATGTTCCTTTGCCAAGTCCGGGCATGGGACAACCACAATCCGAAAGAGTGTTGAGTAACGTGACACCTCCGCAACTGTCGTCCATCCAACCAAGTGCCTCTTTTCCCGGGATGGGCGCCGGCGGCAGTGAAATGGGAATGTCCGCTTTCGACACCATTGGACCAGCTCAAGATGCGCCACTTCCTAGTCTCGGAGCATCGAGCGCAGCGACTTCGCAGGCCACATCGGAAGACCTCGATTTGGAAGTCGAGCAATTTGTGACTGCTGGGACCTCAGGTTCCACATCTGCGGAAGATAACAACGAAATGTCCTTCACGGAAGAGGGCAAACCGAAGCGCCGCATCAGCAGAAGTCTGAAGCGTGGTTCCAGTAGAAGTCTTGTTTCTCCTGAGACTGTCCCAAAAGATCTGATGCCTAATATTTCCGGCGAGAAGTACGTACAGAAGGTGAGGCAGTCTAGCTTGCGGAAACTCCCCGAGCTCGATCTGAACATTGATTTGGACGAGCTTGAAGACCCCTTTGCTGGGCTCGATCCGGCTCCGGGGGTTGCTGTTGCCCCGATGGAATTGAACGAATCGGCCTCTTTAGGACCAGCGGCAGAAAGCATGCCAAAAGACCTTCAACCTCACAAGGAAGGGGAACACTACGTTCCACACAGCAAGCACATGACAGAAACACCGGGAGGGTTGCAGACCTTAATGGAACCGAACCATGGTTTTGAAGACGATGACTTTGGCGACTTCGAAGAAGCCGTCCCGAAAAGAAGATCATCGGTGCCCAGTCAAGACCCTGCGTCGGAACCAAATCCGTTTGCCACGACCATGCCGCGCGATCTATCTCCTCACGCTCCAGGGGAGCACTATGTCCCTCATGGTACCAACGTCGGCAAGACACCTGGAGGTCTTTCAACTGTTGGAGAAGGGAGCGATGTGTCGAACCTTGGCAGCACATCTACAGTTCCGTCGCATCTAAACTCACAAACGAAACTTGCTTATCCGGACGATCCAATGCCGAATGATTTGCGGCCTCACATGCCAGGCGAACACTATGTACCGCACGCTGCAAACGACAAGGCAACGCCGGGTGGACTCGCCACTGTTGGTGAGGCATTTGGTGAGTTCGTGCAGGTCCAGGATGCTCCCCTACCACGCATGGGAGCAGCAGAAGAGTTTGGAGACTTCTCGGGCCCCAGTTCTGGCCTTCAATCAATGATGCCACTTCCTACCCAGCTTTCAAGGCAGGCAACACCTGCAGCAAAGGATTTGGATCATTTGACCAAGAAAGCATCAGCTGCTCCCATGGGTGAAATGATCCAAGAGGGCGATGAAGAAGATGAGGAGGACGATGATTTTGGAGATTTCAAAACATCAGAATCACTTGGCTTGCCAGGTGGTTTTGAAATTGCTCCTCCAACCCAAATGAAGCGCCAAGCTACACCGCGCCCTCAAGATCTTCAAGATCTTCGTCCTGACCCACCTGCTTCAGAAAAAAGTCGGCCAGATCCACCTGGCCAGTCATCAGAGGCAGGCCTTGGCATCATCTCAGAGAGCCTTGAAGAAGTCACATCCAATCCAGTTGATCACTTTGGGGCCTTCTCTGGTGCCAGTGTGGGCATTCAAGCTATGCCGCCCCCACCTACACAACTTTCCAGACAAGCTACACCTGCCGCTAAAGATCTGGAACCATTGACCAAGAAAGCATCTGCTGTTCCCCCGGGCAGTGCCACAATCCACGAGGACGATGAGGACGACACGGATTTTGGAGACTTTTCAGATGCCACTCCCACTGCTGTGCCAACAATGCCAATGCCCACTCAGCTGTCAAGACAAGCGACTCCAGCAGCCAAAGACCTGGATCCGCTGACTAAGAAAGGAGCATCTGTAGGTGCCCTTGGTGGCATGACAATCCAAGAAGGCGAGGAAGAAGTTGAAGAAGATGGTGATGAATTCACAGGTTTCGAAGGTGCGACCATGACGCCTGGTCAAATGGATATAGTTCCTCCTCCACAAATGAAGCGGAAAGCCACACCACGTCCACAAGACATTAAACCCAATTTGCCCGGTACTGCAAGCGGGTCGTTGAGGCAACCTGGCCTTTCTGCTATCGGTGAAAGCCAAGCAACAGCCGAAGAATTCGAGTCTTCGCCAGCCTCTCCGGATCCGTTTTCCGCTTTTGATTCATTGGCTGCCCCTCAGGCCGCCTTGCCAGTTTTGTCCTTGTTTGGTGCACCCGATGAAGGCGATGCTGCCGCGGCACCGCTGGACCTTTCTCGACAAGCGACTCCTGCTGTCCAGGATCTCCAGAAGATCACTCGCCAAACGCACGTACCGAGTAGCTCCGCGATTGCCGAGGGCAACGAAGAGGAGGACGACTTCGGCGATTTCGGTGCGGCGCGACCGAGCACCATCTCTACTACCCCTAGCTTAGACGTGGTCGCCTTGCAGGCACAGACAAGCCTTGCACGTCAAACATCAGGCGACGTTTCAATCGGTCGACTTGGGTTGAGGTCCACTACAAGTCTCCTCATGGATGAATCCGACGACGACGAGGAGGAGGAGGCCCAAGAAATTCGCTCTCATCGCAACGCTGGATCTGTCTCCAGGGCTGAAGGGCACTCTCATCTCAATCTCGCAGAGAGGTCATGGAGTCCCATGGCTAATGTACCAGATGAAATTGGGACAACAAAGATGGTCGAGAACGTCAGCGGCTTTGGTGATTTTGGCTTCTCTTCTTCTTCGGATGTTGCGCCCTCACACTTGTCGCGACAGGCCACACCAGCTGTAAAAGACCTCGAACCTTATACGAAGAAGACGACTGCCGTCGCAAGTCCAGCAATCGTCGAAGAGAACGATAACGAAGATGATGATGAATTTGGCAATTTTGCTGCGGCAAGTGCTGGTGGGACAGTTGCACCACCACCAGCTCAATTGTCAAGGCAAGCTACACCAGCCGCCAAGGACCTTGCCCCGCTTACTCAGAAGGCATCCGCAGCCCCGACGCCCGGTACCATCGTCGAAGAAGGAGACGAAGAAGAGGAAACTGATGGTTTCGGTGACTTCGTCATGCCTGGGACGACACAAATTGCCCCTCCGACTCAAATGAAGCGACAGGCGACTCCGATGCCACAGGATCTCCGTCCTGATTTTCCCACTCCAAAAAGTGAAACGCAAGGTCTGGGTGCAATCGGAGAAGATTTGGGTGAAACCACGAGTGATTTCCAAGCATCGGGTGTGTTGCCACGGCCCCAGTTATCTCGACAAGCGACGCCGGCGGTGCAAGACCTGAAGCCACTCACTCAAAAGTCATCGCCTGGTGCCTTGGCTAGCAGTGATGTCATTTTGGAGGAAGACGATGCAGAGGATTTCGGCGACTTCAGCGACGGCGCAACCAATCCTCCACCACCGCCTCCAGCACAACTATCGAGGCAAGCCACTCCTGCAGCGAAAGATCTGGCCCCGTTAACTAAGAAGGCGGCCTCGGGAGGTGCTCTTGAAGGCAAGGCAATCCAGGAATGGGACGAGGAAGAAGGAGAAGATGAATTTGGGGACTTCGGCGATTTCACCGGTTTCCAGGAAGGCGACAAATTGTCTGATATGCCGGTTCCGCAGAAGGATACTCCACAGCCTCAGGATTTGAGCAGTCAAGAGCTTGCAGAATCAAAGCAATCGCAAAACCCCAACTTTGGGTCCACCGGAGAAGCAGCAGAAGGGGCCATCACCGAGGAAGCGAACGATTCGTTTGGTGACTTTGGAAGTTTTGAACAAGCGGAGGAACCGAAAACAGTCGCTCCCAAAGACGATATTGGTGGTTTTTCTGCTTTTGCCGAAGCACCAGCTCCTCCGCTAGCGGACGAACCGACAACGGGCACCCCCAAAGACGACTTTGGTGGTTTTTCTGCTTTTGCCGAAGCGCCCGCTCCACCGCCAGCGGAGGAACCGAAAACGGACTCTCCCAAAGGCGACTTTGGTGGTTTTTCTGCTTTTGCCGAAGCACCCGCTCCACCTCCAGCAGATGAAGACTTTGGGGACTTCGGGGATTTTTCAACAGCCGCTCCAGCTTCGTCTCCCGACCCGTTTGCAGCGACTTCGCCAAGTGGGGGTGCAGCTGAGTGGGACGCTTTTCAAGATGCTCCGAGTAGTGCTGCTGACGTTGCCCGCAGCTCCACAGCTGATGATAACCTGCGGGCGAGCGTGGTGACTCTGTCAACTCAGCTGCCTCCGGCTTTTCAGAAGTCACTGGATTATGGCAAACTATTTGATGGACGTATTGGAAGCCCAGCAGCGATGACAGCAGAAAACAGGAATCGAGCCGAGCGTGCAGTTCAGGTTTTGTCATTGCTATCAGGTGCTCACAAGAGTTTGGCTTCCACTTACTGGGATCAATCGATCGACGTCGTCCACAATGAGCTCTCTTTGGGAATGCGCCTGTTAGAGGAGGCAGCTAGTCTTTCGAGCCAAGAGCTTCAAATGGCAAAACAACCCGTGGAGACCATGGTGAGCGGAATGGGCGAGTACGTTCGAGCAACGCGATCCATTGTTGCGTCGATTGGTGACATGTTACTGCTTGACTTATCGACGCCCTTCGCAGAGGCAACATTTGACTCAGCGTGGGGATCAATCCCGCTGCTCAAGAGAGCTTTGGACGTGGAAACCCTGTGGAAGGGAATCATTGATAAGTCCGCGTCGCTAGGTTTGGTCCCTACAACACAACTGGAAACTGTGATGGAAATTCGGGCGAAGTGTTTGAGGCGCTTCCCTTCGACGACAGTATGTCAGCTGTCGTTGCAACCTCTTTCAGACGAAGACAGGCAAACCACCAAGGCATCGGTGGACTGGGGCGGCAAGCCTTTCATGGCTTGTTCTGCCAATTTCTTGGCCAACAAATGCCCTTTCTATCAGCAGTAGATGATAAGGAGGCACATACGCATGCACCAACAACTCTATTTAATTAAGAACCATCTACACAGCATAACTCCTTATGCGGCTTGCTTTTCCTATTGGCGTTCCCTGGACAACCTCTTTTGCCTTTGCCATTGGCCGTTCACTTCCTTTAAGCGGAGTGTTGCTACACATCATCAAGCATCGTGTGTTGTTAAACAGCCGGAGGGTCCACGCTGGATGAGGCGCCCGAAGATGTGGTGCTAGACAAAGTGTCACTGGACGAGACCTGGATCGTCTTGGACACTGACACTTCCTTCCGTGTCCGCATTTGGTCGGAAGAGTTCAAAGCTTCCAGTTGTTCCGCCAGGCGAGAGGGGCGTTTGTTCCGGGACGATGGTGCGTGTCCTTGTGGATCTGGGCAATCACGAGAAGCTCTTTGCTTTTTGGACGATGATGTTAAGCGAGGTTTGGCCTGTTTCCCAATCTCCATGACGAGCCCTCCTCTGCGGTCATGATGTTCTAGCAACGTAACCCTCGTTTTCGACGTCGAAGAAGGCACCTTGAACGTCTTTTCCCCAGGATGCGCAGGATTCTGAAAGGCGTCCTTCTTTCGGTTTGGCAACTTTTTGACGTGCTTCTTTAACCAAGAAGTCATTCGTTTTGACACGACCTCTTGTTGCTTTTGCTGCTGCTCTTGTTGTTTGGCCCTTTTGACCGCTTTGAGGTCTCGAATAGTGTCTTCAGCAAGATCCAGCCGGTCACGCAATTGCAAGTTATCCTGTTCCAGCTTCTTTCGCCATGTGGTCAAGTCCTGAATGATCATGGATTGCTGCTTGGAATCTTGTTTGATGTTGAGTTTCTTCAACTGTCGGGCCAGGTCGTCTCCGTCCATGTTTGGAGAGACGGCCGGTTCCGTGGACAGCAACTGAATGACAGAGGGGACACCCCCCAAGTCCTTGCTGTTTGGGTTATGATTCTGAATTGCCTTTCTCAAGGATGATTTGAAGGTTTGAAGTCTATTCTTTTCTTCTTCTTCGACGGAGCGGAACTGGGATGAAGGAGGTGGAGGAAGAAAGGATACAACATCGTGGGAAGTAGAGGAAGGAGGAACAGAATCCATGCCACTGCTCATGACAATTCCATCTGCATCGATTGCTCGTCGTTTCGGCTGAGCACTGCGGCGACGTGTTTTCATCCTGCTGGGATGTCGAATAGCCGTGACAGCCTTCATGGGGAAATGAGGCTGGTGCCACTGATCCTCTTGATTCGAAAAGAAAGTTGGTACTGTACCAAGCAACTGCACAGGAATTGTTTCTATGAGGCAGCGGTTTCAAGGGATCAGAAGGGAATGTATTTGGCGAGGTTTCCTTACAAGACTACTTGTTTGTCTCCTCTTAGAGAGCAAAGAATTTGGAGAAAGAAATTTGTCCAGTGGCTCGTGTTGGTGAGAGCATTGGTGCAGCTTCGAGGTGAGATCTTTCTCGAAACGAGATTCGGGACCTTAGAGTTAGAGCTAAAGTTAAAAGACGCACACCAACGGCAGAAGAGTTCGGACCATGACGGCCGATGCCATCAAAATCGACAGACAAAATAGACTAGAAGAACAAACTCATGTGGTTGTATGCCTATCAATGTGTGATCCTTCCATTGATAGGAGAAGCCATTCAATCAGAGTGGCAAAAGAGCGAGAAGAGTCCGGTGATGGCACCACAGAGTAGCAAGATGGCTGATGAATCAAGGAAAGAAGGAATAGTCGAAGAGGAGGTGATCCGAAGAGCTTCCTTGTCTTGTCTCGAATTTTGGGCTGGAGCAAAAGAAAGGAAACGAGATGAAAACGGAGGATTGGTGGACAAGAAGCAAGATGATACCACTAGCATTGTGTCAGCTTCCATTGATAAGGAATGCCTCGTCACGTCGCTTAGCCAAGGCAAAACAGCTTCAATTCAAGGAGCCAAATTCGATTTTTCAACTATGGTGGGATCAGAAGGAAACGAAAGAAGAGAGACGTCGAGTCTCTACCAGGACGAAGCAGGACTACCCGACAGCAGCAGCATGAGTCACGACGCAAAAGTTCTATCTGTCAAGATTCTTCCGGTGGGACCTCAGAATGCCGCTTCGGTTCAAGTTGTAGTTGAAATCAGTCGCCAGAACGACATCGTCGAGAAACCCACAATACTAGCGACAATTCATGGATTCTTGACGCTCTTAAAATCATCAAACCACCGGACCTGCATATCGGCAGCATTCTCCACCAACACGGGTACAATCCTACCCGAACACTTCAATGCCGTGACAAAATTAACCTGGGAAGGTTATTGTGGAGCAAATCGTGCCCGTGATGGGGCAGCCATGGCAAAAGTGTTTCATCCAAGCTGTCGACTTACATATGTACAAGACGACTCGATGGTCGCCGTCGTCCCTCAACCAGCATTTTGTGCCAAGGTTCAACATCGCTACACCAAAGAAACCATGCATCAACCCTATGCCCCGCTTCAGGCACACCCAAACATTGGGATGCATGATACGTTGCAGGATGTGGAGTTTGCCACTCCTGATTGCTGCATGGTGACATTGAAAGTTGGGCACCCACCATGTCTGTGGTCGGATTTGCTGACGTGTTGCTATTTGGGAAGCGACCAGGGCTGGTGGATCATGCACAAATCCAGCTGTCACGAAGAGTTTATGTTGACGGATGACATGAAGGCATTATTGGGCGCTAGCTAGCGAGTACTCAAGTCAAAGATACGGCCTAGCTCATTCGATTCATGGGGAACGGATCGAGTGAATCATGTCATGACTTCATCTTAGGCATGTACAATAGAGAACTTGACTCTGGTGTCATCATTGTGGAATATTTTTGACGTCAAAGACTCGACTCCTGCAGTTACAATCGAATCGGTGCCTGCCTCCAACTACCGGTACCCCAAAGGGCTCAGCGACCAGACATAAATAAATGGTATCAACTAAGCTTCTAATCGGTAGTTCGAACATCCGTTGGCAAGGAGATTGAACCCACCGGTACGTTACTTGCAGTTATCACAACTACTATAACCCTACCGGACGTAGCTAGCCTATACATACAGCATGCAAAAGGCCAATCACAAGTACATTTCGCCTCACCACCCTCACGTGCTCAACAACTGAAAAGGAAAGAAGACGGCACTTAAACGCTGGACATGCATGACGTCTCAGACTCCGAGTCAGAACATGATGATGGAAACAAGCAGTTGGATTCGTATTCCAATGGACTAGTAGGATTTCCGTGCTTCTCTGAATTGGCCAGTCGCATTTGGATTTGAATGTGAGGAGCCAAGACTTCTCCGGTTCGAACCACACCGCCACGTCCCGTCGGATAGGGAGGCAACTCGCGGAACAAAGACATGGCCTTGAGCTCGTCTTGTCCATCTTTGGAGACGAACTTGAAACCATTTGCAGTGCCCCGGCAATTGAAGGCGCCACAATCACAGATACCTGAACTGTTGATGCTTGGAGCTGTCGATCTATCCCACCAAATCGTGTTAAAGTCTTGGGTCAATAACTCTCCCTTGCGAATCGGTTTGACGGCATAGACACTCCTCCATTCATCATCCTCTCCTTCCGTCTTGTGGTTGTAGGTGGTGTTGGGATCACAGGAATGGGTTCGGAACATGTCGTAGCCGGAGAAGCGGTTTTGACCTTGACAATCGATAAAAGCACACTCTTCGGGAATCATTCGAGCTACTGTGCCCTCAGGCAAATCGCTCTCTCGCAGTTGGGTGGCCGCGACCATGTCCACGATGGCATTGCCCGGCCATTGTTGATTCCAGAAGCTGTAGACCAGCTCGCCACGATCAAAGTCCCTCATTGCGTATAAGCCAAGCTTTGCCGTTTTAGCGTTCTGTTTCACGAGAACATCCGAATCCGAGCAGCTGGGCCCAGGAAACACGAGCCGAATGACATTGTCGTCTCCTTGCACATTGCTTCGGTTGTTTTCGGTGTGAGGCTTATCCCTGGTGTCAAAAACAGCCTGCTTATTTTCAATCTGGACACCTTCGTGTCGAGCTCGGATGTATTCACTGACTCGAGGCAGCGTCTTCTCCTTGTCCTGGGCATCAAGAGCTTGAAAGCCAGCAAAGATACCCCTGCACTTTTCGGCTCCACACAAACAAGTGAAGCTGTGACGATGGCAGAAGAGCTGATGGGTGTAATCGTAGGTAAGCTCGTCTCCAGGATAAAGATCTCTAGCAGCGATTGCCTCGCCTTCTGGTTCTTTATGACTTGAATCAATGGTACTGGGATCGCAACTGTGGTTCATCAGCATCCATGGTACCTCCAGTCTCCATGTCTCAGCAGGCTTGTCCTCCTCGTCGGAATTTTCAATCAAAGTTGGGACACCATGGGTTTGCAGGAGCATCTCTTTCGTAATTGGATAGAGCTCGGGGACTGGACCTTCACCTTTTTCATATCTGGCCGCCAGAGACGCCATTTCGTGATTGTGAAGGCGCAGAGAGTCACCATCTTCCACGTCGGAAAACAAGAACTCAAGGCTGTCCAAGAGAATGGGGTCTCCTTTGGCAATAAACCGATTTGCAACCATACCTAATCCCTCCCCCCCGCACTTCCCGCTCACGACACGATAATCATTGGTAAAGGCAGGGCAGAAAACCTGCTGTGATACTTTCTTTTTGGTAAGAGGCTCCATTTTTTGGATTTGTGTATGGGAAAGGATCTTTTCGATACGAAATCTTCGGTTGCCAGAACCAAACCAGTCCTTTGGAACCGAAGCAAAGCAAAAAGCAAAAAATGAGCTTGCACATTTTTTCATCAACAAAAATCTTTTGAAAGCGGTAGTGAATGCATTTATTTGGTAGTTACAAGAAACGCGTCACAAGTTGTACGGTACCGTAATTTCCGTAGTGGAGTAGCAGGGCGGTCTGTTGTCAATCACAAGATCAATCGAATCTTCTTCAGTCATGGGAGGAACCGTCAATCAGATTGGATTCTTCCCTGAATCTTATAAAAAAATGATTTTTCTGTGTTGGGACTGTTGGACTGTACAACCAACCAAGTGCAACAACAAGAACAACGAGGATGTAACAAACTACATGCTCATGGCTGGAACTGCCTTGGAGCTCATCATTGTGGGTTCTCATTGCTACAATCCTCGCCGGGTATTCATTTGCGTATGCCCAATAATCTGCTTGGCACCTCATCAGAAAGAGCAACACTAGCTACTGGTACCGTACTACATGATAGCTACTAGCTAGCCAACAGCAATGACTGCTAATGAAACAAACCATTTTGAAGGTACAGCAATGGTTGTCATTGTCCATTCCCAAGCTGGCGAGTCATTCATCCCCAAGTTTGAGAATGACATCATTCAATCTGGAAATCATGATTATTAATACTAAAAGAAAACGATTCTAAAGACTGATTGGGTGCAGTGGACTTGATTATCTGCTGATTCGATTGAGATTCAGGAGTCTCCCTGTAGCAGCATGATACCGTACACATACCGGTACCGTACATAATGATGCGCTTTTTAAATATATTTCGTTGTGACTTATCCATGGCCACCAATGGGTGGTACTTAGTTAGACACTCGGTTGGTTCTGATGCGCCCATAGCCCGGGTGGTTGCAGTTGCGGGTCCAGAAGTTCGTCCTTCCTGTTGGCTGTTCTGATTGTACTAGCTAGTACCAATTAGATGACTCGCCATCATCTTTTCCAGCGGAAGAAAGCTGTCAAACTGTCTCACTTGCAAGCTCAATGCATTCAGTCAGTCGGGAGCCACTACTAGCTTTTGTTATACCCGGAGAGCTTGCGGCTCTGGACGTCGCATATCAAGATTGAAGATTTGGATTTGATTTGGTTCCTTGCAAGTGGTACCACCTGGTACGGGGATTTTAATAGCGTATCAAGGCGTGCTTTGGTGTAAATAAATAAGCCAAGGAAGCTGGAAGAGCAAATAAAATGGACCGGAGCATTCTCTCCTAAACACTCTCCAAATTTACTCTCCAAATTTGTGTACAAAGAGTGTCGCGAGAACAATCTTGGCGGGCGAGGGCTTTTTCCGATCAATGTCTTGTCGTCTTGCCTCCAAGCGACCTCTTTCATTCTTTCTCAGTCAACAACACATGCACAGAGCCCCTCCACCCACCTATCATCTATCTTCCATCTGACCTAATCGATAATATACAACCATGGCAGAACATGACTTGGGATTGCTCGATGATGATACCTACAAGGTGAAAATCTTGAGTCAAAAGATCTTGGGTATTGCTGAAGTCTATCTGTACAAGATCCCACGCGAGAAAGATCCTGGACAGCAGTACTTGTGAGTAAAGTCAGTTCTGTGTTTGGTGCCTCCGCTGCCTGTATCTTATCTTATCTTATCTTATCCCCTCGTTGCTTATCTTTCTTAGTGCCGATGAATGGGTTTTGAAGCGACCCTTGAAGGAATGTTCGTTGCGAGTGGAACGCCGCGGTGATGCCTTGCTGCTACTGTTCACCTATGTGCAAGAGGGCAAACAAGGTTCGACTCTATTTGCCCTTTGCTGCATTGACCTGATCAACGGAAATCAGGACATGAATCACCATGTCTTGACGGTGGGAGACTCGAGCCGTTACTTTGTTGTCCGTGTATCGGACGAACAGGGGGAGCGAGAAGCTCTCTTGGGACTCGGATTCCGAGAACGAGACGAAGCTGCTGATTTCCGTGCTGCCATCTCGCATTATGTCAATGCTGTCATCAAGGAGAAAATGGCTCGAAGTGCCGCTGCAGGAGAGGAGGAGCTTGTCGAACAGTAATCGGCATACTTGTACATTCGGTCTCTGTTTGGTCGGCCCCAGAACACGTCACAACAACAACCCAATCTGCCGGATACTTTGAAACCAATCTACAATCTATTTGTCGTTCGGCGCATGCATGCATATACTAGTACCTTATATCTTTTACGTCATTATGATGTTTCCTAGGAACGATGTTGCTCTCTGCTAGAGATTTAAAAATTGCGAGATAAAGCGAACTCGCATTACCTACTAGCTAGGGTACCGTAGCACAAGCAGTTCTTCAGAACGCTAGTTAGTAGGTTGCGATGTGATTTAGCATCTGTAGAATATCAAATGACTCTTTAGCTTTGGGTTCGATTGCGCTGGCTGAAGAGCAGATTGCTGAAAGGTGGGGGTGTCGCTTGTGATGACGAGGAACTCGAGTACTGTACCCCACGGAAAGCCTGCGTTTTTCCCGTCGTTCTGATTCAGACGCAGACTACTGAGACGACGGCAGCATTAACATTCCATGTCTAGTGGGGTTAGGCATTAACAAACATTACAGGAACCACCGCAAACAGACTGGCTCGACTCTGGCGTCCAAGCTTACACGATATGCTTGGCGCTGTCTGTTTGGCTTCCTGGCAGTCCCAATTCGTCGTTGGTTTGCACCTTGTGCATCTTTGCAGGATCATCCACCTTTTGTTCTGGGTCTTCGGAAAAGAACATGGTCGTGGCGCGGTAGGCTTCCAATTCGACCTCCTTTCCCAGCATGTGGCCCTCTGCATCCATCACTAGGCCGTCCGGTGTCCTGATCGAGGGGCGCTTGTATCCTTCGCCAGGGCCACATGTAGGAGTTAACTTCATGACTACCTTGGCCACTGACTTGAACTTCGACTTGAGATCCCTGAGTTTCGGTAGGCTCTTAGACAGATCAATGCTGGACAGAGATGATTCATCTTCCTTGAACCATTTGCATCGTAAGGCTTCTTCGGCTGTCCATCGTTGAAGAGGCTAGTCCACAAACACGCAAATGGGCATAGATATCAGACGGGCACATCAAGCTAGAATGGTTGTCAATCTAGTACTCACCTCAGGGACAAGCAATTTGCGAACAAGTTCCTCGGCAGCATCCGAAATGGCACCCGTATTGACAATGTGAGGGGGAAATGCCCATTTTCCCAAACGAATCTTGGCAAAGAGCTCCTTCTCGGTAGCTGCAGCAAAGGGCGGCGTTCCACACAGCAGCATGTACAATAAGACACCAATGCTCCACATGTCAGCGGATTGATCGTAAGGAATGTGTTTGACTACTTCGGGGGCCATGTACAAGGGTTGGCCACAGCACCTCGTGACACTTCGAGGAGCCGGGACACGGCGCGCCAAGCCAAAATCGCACAGTTTCACAATCGGGGCCGTCGACTTTTTGTCGCCTTTGGTATCGCCTTGGCTAGCATCCGCATCAACCATCAGTACATTGTCCAACGACAAATCCCTGTGGACAACTCCTTCCCCATGAATATATGCAATAACCTGAAGCAAGGGTTCCACAATGGCACGAGCGTCTTGCTCGGTGAAAGAAACAGGTTTCTTTTTCTGGAGTTGCATCCTCATCAAATGTTCCATCACCGATACTCCTGGGACATGTTCCAAGATGACGTAGTAGTTGCTAGTGTCTTCCAAGAAATCGACAATCTGAACCATAGCTGGATGCTTTAGGTTTTGCATGACTGCTACCTCGTGCAAGACTGCCTGTTCCACATCTGAGCCACTGTTGCGAGGGATCATTTTGACCGCCAAGGTTTCCTGATCGCCAAGTTTCTTGCCCGAAGTTGGCTTTTTTCGAACGCACTTGTACACGGTGCAGTGTTCACCCCTGGCAATCTCGTCTTGAATTTCGTAGAGTTCGTCAAAGTTCTGTGTTTTGCCTTTCCATTGCGAGAGCAAAGGCGTTCCAGCGTTGTGTTTTTGGTTGGATTTGTCCTCGTCGCCATCAGTATCCCACGCCTTGACCTTTTGTAGCAATGAGCTGTGATCTTTGACCACAAACCGTGAGAAATGGGACGTGAGTCGGACTGCATGCACAGCACTCTTGAATCGCCGTTTGGCAACCCAAGACTTCAGTTCACGAACACTGCTTGTGAGATCATTGCCCCTCAATTGATCATCTGTGGTGGCAGTAAACCAAGCCGATTGTAGGGCTTCTGAGGCTGTGGCACGGTAGTAGGGGTCGACTCGCAGCAAACTGGCCAAGCACTGCTTGGCGGGGATACTGACTTGCTTCCACTGGGGAGCCGAGAAGTCATAATCGGCTGCCTGAATCTTCCGAAACAAGCCTTGGAAAGAGGTATCGGCAAAGGGTGGCTTTCCTCCCAATAGCATAAACAACAGAGTACCAATGCTCCACATATCCACTTGTGTATTGTAGTGCCTTCCCGCGACGACTTCAGGTGCGACAAATGCTGGAGTTCCACAGCGGGTGCTCAAGAAGCCACCTGATTTGGGAACATACTGCGCCATACCAAAGTCTGCTACCACCACTTGACTAGCTTGCATTCGACTGACCAACAACAAGTTCTCTGGCTTTAAATCTCGATGAGCCAATCGTCGCAAATGAAGCAACTCCATGACAGAAAACAGCGTCCTAGCCAAATCACGGGCATCATGTTCTGTATAAGTTTTCTGCTTGGATAGTTGTTCAAAGACATCACCTCCACGACAGAGCGTCTGCACCACATGGACATGCGTCTTGGTCACAAAACAGTCCTTCAGCCGAGTGACATTGTCCAAGTCTCGAATATCTCTGAGGATGGCCAATTCGCGAAAAACTGTCAAGTCTGATTCTTTCTTGAGTTTGGTCCTATCAATTATCTTGCACGCATATTGGCTCGAGTCGACTGACTTGTCTTTGAGCTCTGTCGTATAGACTTCGCCAAAAGATCCAGATCCAATGCGCTGCAGCAGAGTATAGCAATCCGAGAAGGTTTTGCCTTCTGGATGGATTCCTAGAGCATTTCCTTCACCAAAAGTGACACCGTCGATCATGGTCACTATCAATCACTCCAACTACACTGCTCTTTACCGAACAAACAAACTGAGAAAGATAACCTCTATTGGTAGATATATTAATGGTTCCACAGCGGCAGCCAGATGTGTATGATAGCTTCCCAGACTAATAGCGAGACCCAATGTCCAATGTTGATGGCGGGGGTATCGAGTACAGTATCGAGCGGCCCGTTGGTTGGTTCTTGCTTGATTGAATTGAGGAAGCCTCTGTGAAGCCACTTAAGATTTTGGCGTGACGATCGGTATTAAAAGAGATAGTGTAGGCATCGCTCAAAAGCTAAAGGCTTATGTTTTAGGGTTATCCAAACCGACGGAGGAGCCACCTTATGATAAACCATACTGTACTAGCTACTCTGAGTGGAGGTCTATGATAGCTAGTACCTCCTCCCTCATTGGATGGATGGTACCAGTAGCCTGTACTAGTACTCTGAGTAGTGACCCATCTGCCTCCCCATTCGCCGGAGGAGTACGTATTAGGTACCGGCATGCCCATCGCACTCAACATTAAGCCATAGATGATGTACTCAGAGAAAGAATCACAGACCAGTCTGTGCCTCACGGAAGACACTGATCGTTGATGGGTGGGAATTGCAGTGGATCAGACGTGCTGGTTGCTGGTTCAGCCCCACTACAGTGGCAGGCAGTCCAGTGGTAGAGACAGAGGTCGGAAAGGGGAATTGTTCCTCACCATCCCAACATTGATGGCCTGACATGATGATATTCCAGCTTTGCTGTTGTTGACTGAAAATTCCAAGACCTCAAGCCTTTTATTTCTAGCCCTAAGAAACTGTGGAGTGACAGAGATGCTTTCCACCCGGGCAACTCTAAAAGAGAGCGTTACGCACGTCGGCGGCAACACTTCGTTGAGGTCATACAATTCACAGAGTGAATTGAAAGTTGAAGCAACGGTTTTGTCACATAGGCGGTCCCTGGTCACACTAAAACGGAGTATACTTGCCATTGCCATCGATCGTACGGTTAGAACTCTTGGTGCCCTGGTGGTACCACCAAGAAACGTGGCGCCATGCAAGAAAGGGTGCGGTGGGGTACCAGTAGCGGTACCAGGTACCACGGTGCTGGCTACTGCTGTACATTGTACCGGTAGCGGTACGGCACGGCACGGCAGGACTGGTACCGGTAGCCCTACCGTATCTATGTTTGTTCCTCTGCTTTGCATCACCCCACGGCCTTCTTTACTTAGCGGGCCCCACATTGCCGGAAAAGGTTTGATCTAGCTAGATCTACCACGCTCGAAACAATGCCAATCAGAATAGCTATCAGAATGATTCAATCTACTAGTATGGGACCTCTACAAGCTGGTAGCTTTATTTCGTTATTACTGGTAGACAGCCGCTGGGTCTTCTCTTGCACTAATGCGGAATTTTCCCCGTGGAGGTGCGACCTAAATGCCAGGGCCATGACAATGACGTCGTCGTCGATGACTCGATGACAAACAACCGAACTTAGCTTTTCTTTGGTTTGTCCCTTGCGGACAACGATGGAGTGGCGCGGAGCGCAGCGTCAGCAGCAACTCCAACCAGCCAAGAGTGTGATTAGGCAACCCACACCTAAATGAAAGGCGTTGAACACAAAAAGTCTCCAATGTTCCCACCTAAGTGATATTCAGATACCTATACCTTTTATTAACAATTTAAGTTTTGAGAGCCTGAAGAGCTTGTTTGGAGAGTTTGGCCGTCCACTGACAGTCTCGTGGGTTTTCTGAAACCGAATAATTTCCGAACTTGGATCCGATTTTATTTTTACGATTTTTCGTCCGGGACGGCCACCAATCTTGGTGTGACTGGCCAACACTTGAGATCGTGGTACGACCGAAGCCCGCCTGTGTTGTACTGTACTAGTAGCCTTTCGAGCAACGGCATAAACTCGAGCTGCTTCATTCCCACCATCTAGTAGACATCAAGATAGCCAAAAACGAGGTATGTATGTCACAGACAGGGTAAAGATAGTCGAGGACTGGTTCAATCGTTGCAAAGTGGTCATTCCTCTGAGGCTGTCTTCAAAGCTGGATGAAAGCCAAGGTCCAATCTTCAGAGGCCGGAAACGATGCACATGTCCAAACGAGGCAATCTTTGTCGCTTAGGTGTCGAGCGATGCGTCACCACATGCATATGGGTAGGTCATGGTTTGTTTTGCTTGTTCTTCGCTGATGGTGCTGTCGGCTGCAGGCCAGGTTTTAGGAGGAGCGATTTATCTAGAGTGATGCCCCAGACGGACGGTCAGCATCTGCCCGACCCTGGACTGCCAGGCTGATCGCTAATCACCTGGACAAGCGGCGTTCTCTGACTTCGTCGCCGCTGGAACGGTGGATGGATTGCTAGTGGTACTGCCTCGTGCCAGGCATCAACCCTGGATTCGCACTGTACATGTACTATTAATTGGAACTGGCTAGACACCGTTCACTGCACTTATTCCCTGCTACCACTTCATGGACCCAAAAGAGCGTGACCAGGACCAGCTTGATCGTAGAACAATGTTTGCTGTGTCTGTAGTGAGTCGACGTTTGATCCACCACTAGTATTGCTAGTTAGCTACGTGCGGTACATGGGGGGAAGGGACCCAAGAAACAAGTCACCCTTGAGACCTAGACATCCTAACCGAATCTAAGCGAATCGAATCGAATCGAGTGTATGCAAGGATAGTCACCCGTGCGATTGGCCAGGCAGCCGAGTCACTCTTGCTAGCGTAGTGGCAGTCAGCCAGATCTACACGAGTAGAAAGCAGACAGCCTAGTTCTAGAATTTGATGATTTCTGCCGATCGGGATAAATCTCCCTGAAATATGGCAAACCTGGAGGTCTGGAGAAACAGTCTACCTATTCACCAACCAAGGAAACTCAGCAACCGAGGCCATCACCGCCAAAGTCGCTCTATCATCAACCAGAACACATGTAAGGCAGGTTTCCTTAGCCCCAGTCAGTAGGCACGTTCTTTCCAAGAACGTGCTACCCGAAAGAAGAACTTCCACCTTTGAGGTTGCACAGGTCTTGTGGGGTGGACGAAATCCTAACCATTCTCTGTTTTGACCTGTTCCGGTATGAATACTGTCGTCGAACAGCTAACCAAAGATTCGCCAGATAGGAGTTGATTTGTGCTGCATGCAGCTTTGGGTCCCCTTGCTAAGACCGACGGGATAAATCCGAAATGGTTCAAAAATCGTGGTTCCGTTGGACCACCGAATTTTCCGGGGCCGCCTACCGCCCTGGAAGCCGGCCCAGCGAAAAAGTTGCAGAATGGCGTTCGAATGTGACTGCAGGCGACGTACTGAAACTTCGGCTCTCATAGATCAGCAAACGCTCGGCTTGCCTCCACCGACAGACTTCATTTTTATCACAGCAGTAGTGCAGCATTGCCTGTCTTTGTTTGGGACTTGCCTTCATTTTGTTTCTTCGGAGCACCACCAGGGTGTTGTCTTCTCACAGTTTCAGTTTTCTCGTTAGTCTCTTGATTGTTAATTTATTATTTGGTGCACCATGGTAGCGATGCCCTCTCAATTGGAACTAGATATGGAGAATGGTGGCACTCTGCTGTGCCAACCTGCCACCATGGGAACTCCCACTAGACCACATAGGCAGCAACAACAACAAACCCATGTGGCACAAGATGTTATGTATCCAGCCTACACCAACGACTACCGCATTGTTAATGGCGCCTGTGGTGGTTTGGGTATGGTAGCCAATCGCAACATCAAGAAAGGTGAAATGGTGCTGACAGATTCGATCGAGTTTCTCTTTGCGGATGTCCAAGAAGGCGACCACATTATTATGGTTGGCCATGAAATGGCCTCCCGAGAAAGTGAAGCCCCTGTTCCAAAGCGAGTTCCCATTACACGGGACATGCTTATACGGACTCATGGAGTGCCTGTCTTGAGCCCTGACCCAAGCAACCCAGATTCGGCTGGAATTGAATTTTATCGCTTGGAAGTCCCTTGGATGCTCCTTAACCATAGCTGCGACCCCAATGTTGTGGATTCCTCGCACAAGGAGCCTGAAGGAGAAGCCATTGCCGCCAGGGATATTCAAAAAGGGGAAGAACTGACCTATGACTACACTCACCAGTATTATGACAGGAATCTCCATTCCTTTGAGTGCCTCTGTGGAGCTGACAACTGCAGAAAGTTCGTCACTGGGTTCCAAGGGCTCTCTGACGAAGATAAGGATCGTCTATGGCCTCATGTTAGTGATTACATCAAAGTTAGGCATTATGCTGATGCCGGCACTGGACCAAAGACAAAGGTTCAATATCCTGAATTTCCCGAGCGAAAGTCTTTTCCCGAAGAGGAGGCGATGCGCCTGGTGGTACCTGGCCCTAGCTGTGCTGAATCAGACGTGTCTTTGCGAAGAGATGAAGAGACGGGAGAGTATCGTCTCTTTGCGCTTAAGGACTTTGAGTTTGGTGAGAAGGTGTACTCCTTCTGGAACTTTGTCTGGCCTGAGCATGGTCAGATCGATGTGGACATGGTGGCTGCAGCAGATCTCTGGGAGGGTGATGCACCGGAAGGTACTGTGATCCGTGTCAATCCTCTGGAGCATGGTGTCAAAGACATCATGGGAAGGATACGATTTTCTGGTTATGACATGATGACACAGCATTCATGCGACCCGAACCTCGTCTACAACTACAAGGACGAGGACGAAGAAGATGATTGGCGCAGTGCCTTTGCTGCAAAGGCAATCAAGAAAGGAGAGATGCTCACCATCGACTTTAACAGTGTCTGGTGGGATCGCTCTGAAGTTGTTTCTTCTGGAGTTTGTACTTGTGGGTCCTCGAAATGCAGGGGCACTGCTCAGGGGTACTCTCATCTTTCCAAAGAAGAGCAAGGAGAGCTCATGTCGCTCTCATGGTTGCGATTGCCAGCACCGTACTCAGGCGAGAACAGACTTGTTACACCTGGTGATGCACTAGCACCACACATTAATGTTTGTTTGCGCAAAAACAGCATCCATGACCAATCTGATGCTACAGATGTATCAGTGTCAAGCAGCAACGTCTCCTCCAGCTTTGACGGAAACAGCTCAGAGGAGGAGTGAGGATTATCTGGGTTTGTCTTTTGGTGTTCTACTGTCTACAACTTGTGCCTAGCAGAGCAGAGCAACCATCCACATACTTGTTGTAAAATAGTAATGCACCTCCGTTTGTGACAATGGAGGCGAGAGAAACGTTTAACAATACCAACGACCGTCTGGCTGGGGGACGCCACCACAGGTTCGGCCCTTGCTTGACTTTGAAAGCTAGCATGAGCATAATAAATCTATGTGATCGATGTTCTACATGAATTAGTTCCTCTCTGCTAGTACCTGTAAGCGGACTTTGTAGCATGGCACTTGTCTTGATTGCTTGTATTAGACTACATACATACATGTAGTAGATCTGAATAGCTGCCGTACGGTAGTGCTTGCTTGGGCTTCAAAAGCTCCCAGTAGAAAACCAAGGCCAATGCGATTTGCCAAGAGCTCATGTCGAGCCACTGTGCGTTCCTCTGTCACACCATTTCAGACAACACCAGACAATTTTTGTTTCAACCGCCACACGACCTGGAGGTGGCAAAATTTGGACAAGGCATGCCAATATTGTGAGTGTCCTTCCCTTCCTTCTCTGAGAGAGAACATCGTTCTGCATCACATCAAGAAGAACGGTGTCATCGGAGTGAGACGAATAGAATACGTACAAGAGAAAAGGAGCAAGTGTGTGCTTTGTTTGTGGTGTCTGTGGTCGGCTGCAAACTTTCATCGGAGCAACTGGGTCCAAAGCTGCTTTTGGTGAAGACGATGCGTACTGCCGGTCCTGCAACTCCCGAGGTATGATGAACGAAGCACCAAGGAAGGAAGTAGTTCTGTTTGTGGGCTGCTTGCACTTGGAGGGCGCAACTTTCTTTGTCTCGGTCGTCGTCATTTTTTGTCATTTCTTGTTCGTCATTCTATCGCCCTCATTGCGCCTCGTTCGTTGCTTTTCTTGGCACACACTCTCGTGTTCCAATCAATCATTCAATCAACAGGTTGGTCCTGGTTTGGCAATGGGATCTCATGGCAAACGTCGTCGGCGAATCAAAAAGAAGAGCTTTGTACGAGGCTTGGATCAAGGCAGCCAAAACAAAAACAACAACCACAGCGACAATGACGATGATATCTTTGACTTTATGGACGATGGTCCACCCGTAGCAAAGACGAAGGTCAACGTGGTCAGCACTGTGAAAAAGGCCGAGAAGAAAGACGCTGTCAAAGCCAACAAACGAGCAGAACTTCTTGCCATTCTAGAAGATAGCAGCGACGACGAAGACATTGAAGAGCCAAGCGGGATTCGTCGTCCCATTCTGCAGAAGGCATCCGTGCTGAAACCCCAACGAGCTCCAACCCAACCTCAATCAAACAAGCAACGACCCAACTCAGCTTCAAAGGGCAGAGGTGTGGAACGGCGCCTCTCTTTCTCGGCAGACACCAAGGGCCCTGCCGAATCGAAAAGAAAGCTGCAGAACGAAAACAATACTCCAGCATTGGCATGTACTACAGATACTTCTTCTGCCAAGCGACCCCTGATTCCTGCCCTCCAACGGCCAGCACTCAAAAAGTCCATTGCTGCCAAAGGTGAAGCTCGAAAGGCAGCCAGAAAGGGATTCACGCAAACCAGCAAGCGCACACCACGGCAGCAGGGCAATAAAAGCAGCAGCAGCAACAACAACACCAAGACGACATCCACCACGAAACAACCGGGCAACACTGCTGCTGCTTCTGGGAGTGGAAAGAGCAATGCTGTTTCTTCTTCTACTGGGAGTGGAAAGAGCAATGTTGCTGCTACTTCTACTGGGAGTGGAAAGAGCAATGCTGCTGCAACTGGGAGTGGAAAGAGCAACAGTGCTGTATCCCAGCCCACCAAGAGTCTGGTACGGCCAAGGACAAACCGCTTTGTCATTGCCTTTGACTCACGATTCCTTGATACACTCGAAGGACGACAAACTGCTATGGAACTCATTGAAGAAAACCACAACTTCTTGGACTCGCTGGCATCCAAAGGTGCTTCTCCATACCTTCTGGCGTCCAGCGACCCTACAGCCACTGCCGCACAGATCCTGGAACAAGATGACTGCATCGAGCCGGCTTGGATCACACCATCCAACAAGAACAATGTCCGTGTACCCAAACAGCTGTTGGCAAGCAACTCCTGGGAGCATTTCGGGCAGATTGGTGAGTTGCACCCTTGCTGGATGTACTGGCATCTTTTCAGATCTTTAGTGACTGACCGTTCGTCGTCCTGCACATTGTGTCTCGCAGTCGATGCAATCATCGAACAAGACTCCAAGGCGGCTACAGCGTCCGGGGCATCAATGAAGAATCGTCAGGCACTTTTGGATGTGATGATTGTCACCAATGATGTATCCCTTTTCTGTGATGTAAGCGAGGGAGGGCATAAAAGAGCACTCTCCCGCTTTTGCGACAGAGCTGAGATCTTCTTTCGAGAAGGAGCCATCCGAACCATTCGTATTGTCGTGGCCAATACTGGGAGAATTGCCATTGCTCTGCCAAAGGAAAAAATAGGGAGTTCCCCGAAGTCAGAGGCGGAACAGAACGCCATCAGCTTTGATGTTGATGATGTTGACGATGTTGACGGAGACGACGATCAAGACAATGATGAACTCGGATCGCAGCAGCAAGAACCACAACAACTCACTGACTTGGAACAAAGAGCTGCTGAATATCAAGCACGACGAACGCACGAACTGTCAATGGCAGGCTGCATTCGCGCCATGGAATCCTTACTGAACAAACGATCTGAAATAGATTACGAGAAACTGAAGGTCGGCAGCAACAACAAAAAGCCAGTTCTACCGGTGGATATAGCTGTGTCGACGATTGACGCAACGACCAGTACACGTCTAGCCTTCAAGACGCTGCAGCGTAGTTGCCTTCGCGACATTGTGGACTCAACTATGGCAATCACCTTATCCAACTCCGCATCCTCAGCGCCCAAGACTCGAATTCATCTGGCGTTACCCGAAACGATAGATGGGATGCAATCTTCAGTTGCCTTGGAAGTGACACACAAGCTGATCCCATTTCCGCTAGACCGACCCTCAGTGACGGGCGGATTCTTTCATGATTTGCAGGAGCTGTGCTCGTCCGAGCTCAGCCTTGTTCAGTTGATCCCACTTGCTTTGGTTGATGCATCCTTACTCTTTGGGGTTCCAATGCATGTGCGAGCTGGCACGGAAGATGATATTGATCGCTACCACGAAGTCTGTGAATTGGTCAAGAATCTCTTCTCCTACATGCAAAAGCGCCAAGTTGCAATGTTGTTGCGAAGTTCGGGTCCGCCAGAGAGCAATGCTCCAGGAATTTTCCACAATCCACAACGAGGGCAACTGTTTCTGCTGGCTGCAGAAGAACCGGTGGGATCGAATGCTAAACCCTCCACTGGCAGTCTCTTTCGCTATGCCTCTGCTGACGAGCTCTTGTTGGAGACACAAAAGCCTCTTGATACTTCTTTGGTTCTACCCGATGAAGTGCGAGCGCAGTACGAATCGTATGTGGAAAATGCACTAGACATGTTGGACTGCTGTGCCGTGAATCCATTGTACTTGGAGGCTTCTCGGAGCCCACCATTGCGCAAAAAGCGCCGTGTCTCCATCGAAGAGCCTCCTGCTGAAAAGACAACTCTTTCAGTGGCTGAAGCTGACAAGATTTGGAATGACTCCACTGGTGTTGGCGCGCTCAAGAGTCCTTCCGATGATGATGATGAGAGTGGAGCCAATGACGACGATGACGACGATGAAGAGGATCAGCAGGGGTTCTTCGCCTTTGAGTATGATTGAACAGAAAAAAACGCTGCAAATGTGTCTCCAGCTTCCACTTGAACCAGGAGCCACTGGGTATGGTACCTCGAGCCGTCACGGCTGTGGCCTTAGCCATGTAGCCATAACAAACAAAATAGCGTGGATAGTTCTGTACCGATGCGGCTTCCTGCACTTTCGGCCTCGTGAAACAACGCTGGCCGAGACAGTCCCTCTTTTTATCCTCTTCGTTTTGAGGTAGCAATGCATGGACGGCTCCGGGGTCGCTGACAGTGCCTCATGATCACAGCGCACGGTAGCCTGGGGTCCGTGCTTTGGTTGGAGTCCTCAGCCATCGGAGCTTCCTGGGTCCAAAGGCTGCATACAGAACACGCACCGGTAACATACCGTACCGGTACCGGTACGGTACGATAGCAAGCCATCTACCTTTTCCAAGCACGGGATTAAGTTGCGAATCTTCAATCTTTGGTCCCTGGTGTCTGGTGGGCACGTATTCAGATGAAGAGGAATCGAATCAGTGCTCGGTACGTCAGAGCATAACCTCCCAGAGTAACCCTTGAATTCTGGCCTGGCTGCGGTAGCGATAGTTTGCACCACTACCAACTGGCAAGCCAAAACAGACTACTCAGTAGCTATCACGATCACCAAAAAGCTCAGACCTGTTTAATTTCCTGTATTTACAAATTGATCATCGTGCGGTAGGCATGTCCCATCTTTTTCTTTCCAGTCCACAAGTAGTGCTTGCTTTCTTTCTTCTCTATTGAATGTCTGTTTTGTCAATACTGTAACTACTGGTATGCTGCCATTTCCACGTCTTGCTGCTGATGTTTCTTCCAAACATTTAGCAGCCTGCGATGACGTACAATCGACGTGCACACGAATTTGTATTTTGATTTTGAGAATGACGACACGGTTTCGATCGTCAAATCCTCGGGTCACTGTTCTTTCTTGTCTTCCACGCGTTGTTTGTCGACATATTTTGCCTGCCAAGCAGTGAGATTTTGTTGCATTCTGGTGTTCAATTTGCAGACGGGTCTTCCTGGTTTGATTCCCTTTTCAAAGGCTTCCTCCCATGTTTTGAACAATCCTGCTTTGACGAGGCAGGCACACATGACCGTGGTACTTCGTCCGCGTCCGTGGGCACAGTGTACCAAGACATCCCCCCCATGCTTCTGCTGTGCAGTCACAGCAAAGATGGCAGCTTCCTCTAGCTGTTCAGGAGTAGCAGGAACTCCATCCCAGGTTGGTTTGGACATGTATGTTTTGGTGGTGTTGATGCAAGATTCGGGGAATTCCACAGTCAAATCAATGACGGAAGCCCACTCTTTGTTCAATTGATGGGCATAGCATCCGCCAACGTACCAACCAGGCTGGACTTTGCTTGCCACAGGAACATGCTCTTTGCGCGGCTTTTCTCCGTCTTTGCCTGGCACTGTGTACGTCCCATGGAGCGTGTGAATGTGGGTGTAGAGATAGGTCGGCAAATGAAAGGGAGCATACAGAATATAACTCCACAAGGGTATAGTGCCTCTCTTGGGATCTTTCCCAAGGAGCGCCATCCCTGCTTCTAGCTTGAACAACACTGCTATTAGCCCATTCAGCAGTGTCGAATAGCCCAGGAAAAGGACCGGCAATACTCGCCACAACTGGTTGTTTCGCATAAAGGTTTGCAACGGTTGGTCACTCGTAGCGGCGGCTTCATCTCCCCCCAACAGATACGAATACCCGGCGTAAGAGAGAGCCGAGAGACCAACATACTTGAGGTAAACGCCATGAACAGTGCCCATTTTTAGTTACACCACCTAATGTTGCTTGGTTGTTCGTTCACGGCTTGGTTGCTTGCTCTGCTTGATTTGGTTTGTGGCTCGTGCACTGCATCATCCGACATTCCGACGAGGACTTCGCCAGTTCGTTGTTCGATGACGGAGGATTTGACAAGTCCCTCCTGGATTCTTCCTCCTCGAGTCAAGTCCTGAATATGACGTTATCTTGAGGTTGACTCCCACGCCGCCATTCCCAACGTGGGAGCTCCATGAGGAGCTGGGTTTGTGTGTTGCCCCCTTCCGCAACTGCAGCATTCGTACTCCTCGTCTCATGCAATCATGGTTCCAATCTACTCAATTTGAAGCATTCCTGGAAAGCCGTACTTGGGAGATTGAAGCCTCCCACCAACAGGGGATTCGAATCCGTTCAGTTTTTCGGATTGGCTTCTGCGAACTTTTGCACTCAGCAACCATGCGCCCGTACCGGTACCGGTACAATACCGTACCGCACGGCACTTGACGAGATGGCTGGATAACCTCGATGAGTCGTTGGAGAACGAATCAAAACTCGTTTTGACATCGTAGCTAGACAAGGCGATTGCACCCTGACAATTGAAGGTGAAGAACTGACTGCAGGGGGCAGGAACCAGCGAGATCTGGTCAGCCTAGAGGTTTCCCCCCTGTACTACTACAACCTTGAAGCTACCGTAGTGTCTGTGTCACTTATACAGGCACACCCTAAAACCGCTTTGCTTGATCAGTTCTTCGCGAAGATGAAGGGCTGAGAGAGACATCATTGCTCAAAAGAACGGTGAAGCCAGCGTGCTTCGACAAGGGCGGATATTCGATACAAGTGGCATGGATCAAGCAAGCGCCCCCTACATTGAGCACAGTAGAGAACCTTAAAGTCGTCGCGGGCCACTGGCTTGGGTGACAAATCCTTTGGCTTCAATCATTCGATTCGGTGTATCACACAGACTCGTACCCAGCAGCAGAATGAACCCAATATACTGTATGTGTGATGCATGTAAGCAGGTTATTGATACATTTTGTAAAAGTACTATTATTTGGAACTACGAAGCAAATTGAACTATGAACTCCCAAGCCATAGCTGTGGAGTCGACTTTGGTCGACAACGCACAATCACATTCCGAGAACGTTGGGATCCCTCGGAAGGGACACTCTGTCGATTTGGGAAAGAAGAGATGAAATCAATAGTGTGAGCTTGGCGCCTCTTGCAATCCCTGAAAAAGAAACAATCACTTACCTGGAATGGTATTGAGAGAAGCAATCTGGAACGCTTCGATTCCTTTCTTGAATGGATGGTGCCCCTGACCCTTCACCTCGTACAACACGACTTCGTTGCCGTCTCGACAATCCGTATAAATGTACTTTCTGTAGTACTCAAAGTCGTAGATAAATCTGGAATCGTCTTCGCAATCGTTGAGCCTGGCCCAACCATCGAATGATGCCATTGCTCCAGCCAAGGGCCCACGGCGTTCTCCAAACGGCACGACTTTATCCTTGGAGCCTGCAACTAGTGCAATGGAGGTACTCCTGTAGTTATCACTAACCTCACCGCCTGGCACCCACATTGGATCTTGCGGCATTCCAGATCCACTTATAGCGACAACACCCGCCAAGACTCCCGGTTCCGATTGGAGCGCAAATCTCTGTGCCATTGTTGCACCGTTGGAATGTCCAATCATGTAAATTCGTGCCCTAGCAATGTTGACTCCATAATCCGGATTGGATCTCGCTAGAATTTCGGCAATCATGATTTCCAGGAAACCCACATCATCCACCCCCGCCAACTCAGCTCCAAAGAGACCAGTGCCGTCATTCCAACTCGTCACACTGAGACCAAGCACATCGAGGATTAATTCTGGAATGATCCAAGGCACATAAGGAAGGGGCTTCTTTATCCCTTGCGGCCAGGCGACAACCAGACCTGCCGTGTCGACAATCGTGCCAGAACCAAGAGAAGGCAAACTGGCACAACCACCAGCACCGTGCAAATCGACAATGAGAGGTACGTTGTTTCGTCTGCTCACAGCTCGTTCGGACACATAGGTGTACCAACATCGCTCTCTATCCTGATACTCTATACACGTCTGATTGACAAAGGCCCCTGTTCTATTCTCGAGCCATTTCAGTGCATCTGCGTGTTCACTGCAAGGACCGTATGGCGCCCGGTCTATGAGAGGTTCCAGGCCTTTGTAGATTGTGAAAACGCGGATGCCTAACGCTGCAAAGCGAGAAGCAATCAAGTTGATCTCGGCTATTATATTGTTGAAGTCAAAGTTTCCCATGGTGCTGTTCTAGGGTGAGTTTGTTGTTGGTGCTTTCCAGCTCAATTGTTCGTCTCGTTGCAGCACAACGCAAGATGGATCAGATGGTGGTGGCACTGGTACTGTCTTGGTGGTGTGTCCTCATCCACTTGGACCGGAGTGCATGGATCCGTCAGTTCCAACAGCTGTGTGCCATGTTCGACTTCCCCCGGCTCTAGTTTGGTGATTAGAAGATCATCTCGCCAACGCAGATGCGCCGCGACGACCTTTGTTTTTGCCACATTTTTCGCGCTAATCCGATTCGATTCGATTCAATTCGATTCTGCTCCAGTCCGACGTCCGACCTGATGCTGAACACTCACGAAATGGTTTGCCCTCACCAGAGCTTTCGTGACATTGGGACTGCTGGTATCATCAGAAGCCAAGCCTTGCCTTGGTACACTGTAGCGTCGAGACGAACGCAAATGGCTGGTGGGCTGGTGGGCCTGTCGATCAGTGACCTTCAGAGTTGAACGGAGTGGTCCACGAAACGAAACCTGAAAAGAATTCCAGTACGAAATGTGAAAAGTATCCACGACTTGAGGGAAGATGCTCGAGCACGGTTGTCGATGCTCCAAAGATGCTCCTCATGGGAAGGCCGAGACGTTCATGTCCTTTTGTTAACTCCGCAATGACATTATTGTGTCTCTTGACTTAGTGCTTCCATAAAAAGCTTTGTGGGAACAATTTTTCGCAACACAAAACGTAGCAAACAAGAAAGAAACTACGCTGGCTGGCCAGGTAGAGCAACAATGAGCGCCGCAGCCGTCACGACGGATCCTCACCGCTCCCATCATCCGGGTAGCTCATCATCGGATGTGTCACTGCCGATAGTGATGCCTATTGCGCATCTGGAGGATTTCCTTTTTGGGCTGACTCCAGAGGACGTGATGCTCCCTGTGCCGACCCTGTTTCCTTATCAAGCCATTGGCGGTTCCATGGACCCTGGAAACCTGAGTTCCTATGCGAGCACACGACGAAATTCCGCCACAACTCTGGCCACGCCGGAAGCAGCTGGCAGCATTTGCAGTAGCAGCACTACTGATTCCTATGGTGTAAATGTGGTCAATCAAACTCTTCTAGACGCTCGAAACGTCAGAGGGTCCTTTACAGGGACCATTGATCGGACCACTGGACTGCCTCATGGGGTGGGTCGGATGGAGTACGACGACAAGCGAGTATACAATGGAGAGTGGTTTCGGGGACGCTGGAACGGCAATGGTCAAGCAAAGTTTGCCAACGGCGATGTCTACAAAGGTGCATTTAGGCTGGACCGAAGACACGGATACGGCAAATACAAGTTCCACGACGGCAAAGTCTTTGAAGGAGAGTGTCACGAAGATCGGCGACACGGCAAGGGACTGTTTCTTTGGCCCGATGGTTCCAAGTATGTAAGTTGCTTAGGGTATGGGTCGTTGCACGTGCAGTCAAGTCAAGTTGGATGTAGAGATTTAGATTTGGCTTGATCCAGGAAGCTGAAACTCACAATCACAAATCCTTTATTGCATTTATTTGTCTTCAGCAAGGCGACTTTTTCCGGGGCGTGCGTCATGGTCATGGCACCTATACAACACCGGACGGCAGCCAGTATACGGGACAGTGGAAAGGAGGGCGTTTCCACGGCGTTGGCACTTACCAATGGGCCGACGGAAAACGATACAGTGGCGGGTGGCGTGATGGATTGGCTCATGGCATTGGCAAAGAAACCCTTGCCGACGGCACCGTGTCACATGATGGACGGTGGGATAAAGGCTCGGCCGTTTTCTCTTGCTGACCGAGTCTTCCTTTGCGAGCTACCTTCGATTCTGTGGTGGCCACCAGCCCATCATCAGCCAATGCGAACTCATACGATGCAACGCCCGCTGCCCCCATCGTGGTGATTGCAGTTGTGGACAGAAACACAGCATCGACACATTCCCCCATTGCTAGCTAAATACTAGAATGACTAGATTGTGCATTGGGGTTTTGTACTTGTTTTCGTGCGTTTTTGTGGTGGTCTTTTCGTGGCACTCTTTGGCCTCAAACTCGTTCGGGCAGAAGAGAGGAAAGTCGTACGGAGCTCCTCGTTTGGCCCCGACGTGTCCACTGCATCTCCATCTTCGCCTGCGTTCCATGCCAGCAGACCACCAGCCGCGAAGACACTTCGGATCGGCAGCTGGAAACAATTATTGAGACGCTCTCTGGCTAGCTACGGCAATACGTATTTCTGTTTTGAGTTTCTTTTCGAAGCAATTAAAAATATAGTGTTGCTTCCGGCACCACTATGTTGGTTGCTGTTCTTGTAGACTTGACTCATATGATATGCCACACTTCTCTGTCGTTTCACACCCGATTTGACGCTCTGAGACCCAGTCCCACGCTTCCTTTGGTGTATTTGGATTTAGCCGAAGCGCTCAGGGAGGCGATTCCGTCGACCGGACTGACACACTTGCATTCTGGACAGACACACATGGAAGCATCGGCAATACAGAGCAATTCAACATCACAGGCTTGACAGAAAATCTCCTCTACAAATCCAGTCTTGACGGCCGCCATTGTTTCATCAGTACCTCGTAATGGCAAGAAAAACCCAGGCTCAATTTCCAATTCTTGTGCTCTCTTTTCAGCCGATTTTTCGTCGTCATGCCAGGATTTCATTCGCCGAAAGGGAGCCCCCGTCTTTCGCTTGGTCGGAGTCCCCGACAGGGTCGAATTCTTGTTGATGCTGCCAGTGGATTTGCGGCTGTGTTTCTTTGGTTTCTGCTGTTGGTTGTACAGCGGTTCCTGCAGCTTAAGCTCTGCAAGAGAAGGAGCAGCGGATCCTTCCGAGTTGATGGAGTCAAAAGTGGCTGTACGACGATGGCGACGATGATGAGGGGCACTTCCAGTACTGCTGCTGTCGCAACTGAGACTTCCCAGACTGCCACGGCTGTGCTGTGAATCACGGCTGGCATGTCTCGAGACCTTGCGGCGAGGAGCCGTCGAGAGGATTCCTCCCAGCGGATCAACGTCTTCATCATCAATGGGCCAAGGAGCGCTGGCCACTGGCTTTCGTTTGACCGATAGCTTTCGGAATTCTTGATTCAATTTGGTCTCTGATGATTGAGACGACATGGACGATTGAGATGAAATGGATGACCGACGCCCCATCGATAGCGCCGACTTGACCTTCTTGTTGTGATGGCAACGATGAAAGGGCTTGCTATGAACATCAAGAGGATTGTCTTCTTCGTCCGTCATCATGGATTCCTCTGATGAGGATACCACCTCTTCTTCTTTGATCTCCTCATTGTTGTTGCCGCTGGCACCCGCAGACTCAGCATCGTTCATTTCATCTTTGGATGACAGACTAATTTCAAAGGTGCCATTGTCATGAAAGGAAATAATGGCCTCGGGAACTGCTTCTTCCACGGCTGAAATTGAGGGATACAGAGACACTTCCCGCTGCTTCTTTCGCCGACTGCGCTTAGGTCGAGGTAGCTTGCGAGACCCTCTTTCCAAATGATTGGTCAAAGGCTTGTGACTCCCAGAAGCTGGTCCAAAGGGATGATAAGGGCTTCCACCAGTTCCAGAACCGCCGTACAGAGACATGGCCATCATTGTTGGTTCCAATACAAATACAGAGCTATTTCTCTTGCGACTTTCGTCTTTCGACTTTTGACTGCGGGGGTTGAACAGATAGATCTGATCAAAATTTTGGACAGGGCTTCTGCTGCTGTTGCATGCCCCTCCAAAGCGACCTGTGCCATGTGCATGCATTTATTTACTGCCTTGGATCCGGCTCCAGCCTCCACGTTCTTGCTTGGTACCTGGAGGCAATGGTTAACTCTGGCTAACTCATTTAAACCACAGGGAACAAACCATTTAATTGACACTTGAACCCATTGGTCATGAAAGACCAGGGTACGTGCTCATGACGTTAAGATCTGGGATCCGGGACTTGAGGAACCACGTCTTTCAGCCTTTCCTTTCAAAACCTTGAAGGGCAATTCCAAAGATATGCAGAAATAAATGGGGGGAACACTAAAAACTACCGTGAACCATTCATTTTTTTGATAGGTAAAGTCTCTAGAAGTGCTCTAGTAGCTGAGAATATTATGTATAAGATTTACCCCCAAATATTTTCTCGCACCCTCTGGAGGTAACCCCTGCACTCCTAATACCTTCGACAAAGTAGATTCAACAATGGAAAACATCGAGCCATGTGCCCGGCAATTGAAAACGTCCAAAAGAAACTGGGAAGACACCAAGAGCAATGCCTTTTTAGCAACTGGGATTCAATGTTAGCTAATGCTCTATTGCAGCATTGCAGCAGCTGCACAGCTTGGCGGCGTTCCCTGCAGAAGGTCAAAGGAAGGTCAAAAGAGCGAAGGAGGCAAATAAATCTATCGGCGGTGACAACGTAGACTACTACAGTAGTCTAGCTAGTAGTATCTAGTATCCACTTGAGTACAAAGTCAGTTGTGCGTGGATGGAATCTGTCTGCATTAGAGGATGGAACCGCAAACGCTAGGTTCAAGCGTAGCGTTTAAACGCTAACAGGTCCCCTTAGCGTTTGTTATTATGCGTTTTTTAGCGTTTTTTATTACTATGAGCTCAGCGTTTTTGTTAGCGTTTTATTAGCGTTTTTGTTAGCGTTTCTGTTAGCGTTTTTTACAGTATTGGTGCACTACAATAGAGTGCAATCAGACAATTAAGAATGGTGTGATTCTTTAGAAATGGATATTTACATTTATTTTGTTTATATACTTTGAAATTTCATAGAAAAGTGCAGTAGATCAAAAGACAAACGATTGCGGTTAGAGCGGGCCCTGGCCACACCCGTGACCCCAAGGCGTGTCAGATCAAGATACCATTGGTTGCATGGTGAATTTTTGAAGTTGAAAACATCTAAAAACCGTTAAGGTCCACAAGAAATGATGAGGTGGACGCTCATAATTTGAGCTCAAGAGTTCAAATCACCGCCCCCAACACATTTTGCTTTTGGTTCTAAGTTAGTTTAGCTGAGCTCAGCTGAGTTTCTCAGAGTTCAAGTCTTGAAAATACAGTTTCTTCTTTTGCATTTGCTTTTGCTCTAAGTTTTTGGCTTGTTTTATTTTGTCATGTCTCAGCCCGACCTTCCTGCAACAATCGCTG
>CAICTM010001092.1:0-37583 GCA_903772945.1 Seminavis robusta | reverse complement strand
AAAAAGAGACATCTATATCTATTCTCTAGTTACATACATGGGGAGTTTAACTGATCTATCTGGTCACCCCCTTCACTATATCTTTTGAAGTTGAATCAATCCCAGCAAACATGGAGAAAGATCACTTTTTGGAAATAGCTTAACAGTAGAACAGTATTTTTACCTTTACTAAGCTAGAGTGTTACTAGCAAACAACACTATTTCCAAGAAGGTCATCTTCGAGATCGGTCGCCAATGGGAATCAATACATATCGACATTCTAATTACATGAATGCAGATCTATGCTGGTAAAGACTCATCAAAACGGTTCAGGCAGACCGTGCGCTGCAAGCCCACTATAAAGGGCTATACCAAACGCTTAAACAGGCAAAGCTCCGAGCACGGAAAATTGCCTCAGAGATCCACAGGACGGATCGATTCAGTCAACCGGAGCAACCAAGCATACTCCAGTCAAGAACATCACTAACTACACCACTCTATTGCTTGAACGAAGCGAATCGAACAAAAACTGAGTGAGTTACGGCTGATTGAGTCTACAAGATCTACAAGCAAGATCAGCTCGCCATGGGCCAGGATTGAGCTCCGGAGCAAAGAGTATCCAGCTCACAGGAGTGAGGAACAACGCGAGTGTGTTGTCAACCAGAAGAGAAACGATACGAGTGTCACCACGGAAGAGGAACTAGATACAAGTTCGCAAACAAGAAAGGAATGACATTCGTCCAAGAGGGTTGCCACGGAGAGGAAGAGATAACAATGTTTCCGAAGAAGAATTACCACAGAGGTACTTCCGTGGGAGTGCTCCTATCCTCAACAAGAGAGCCATCGAAATAGGCTACTAGAAGAGAGGTGCGAAGGAAAATCCCAACGCACAACAAGACGAATTACCAGGCCGATTACACGGCAACGGCAGGTCCTACGGCAGGGCTGTCATACAACAAGGTGTCCTTTGAGCAACAGAGGACAAGGCCTGAAGAGTGCAAGACCTGGTAGCCAACCAGGAACGAGTTGCATCCATCGGCAGACCGAGGAATTGTGAATTCCACCAACCAGCAGGGTAGCAAGTCAACGGCCGAAGCTACACCGCTACGGTGACAAGCGAACGACGGCCCGCTTAGCACAACAAGAACAACAGCAACGGCTACCACTAGCCCGTTGATACTGGCCGCTACTGTGGAACAAGTTGCATCCTCCTTGGCAACAGGCTGGATAAGAGCGAATTTTGCAATTTCCACCAGCAACCCAGAACAAGACGACCGAAGCGATCGAACGATCGCTACTACTGTCAACAAGAACAACAAGAGTTGTTCGCTACTACTAGCCAGTCGCTACAGCGCAACAGCAGACAGGATCGACAGCGCCATTGTGTCTGTCAATCGGCAACAGCAGCATCAACAAGAGTGTTGGCAGCACGAAGAAGTGCCGACACAGAGCACAAGATTTTTTGTGAGGAAGTCGCTGACTGCTGTCATCAGTTCCACGGAACGACAAAGAACAAACAAAGCTGTTCACCGAACGGCAGCCACGCGAAAAGGTACCGTATCTTTCCATTGGGAAAAGTACATGTATTGTATCTTTCCAGGAGTGTACGGTCGTACGGTGCCCAGCTCCGTACCTCGGCAACCTGGCGAATCCAAGCATGCCACCGGTACAGGAGCTACCAGAGCATGTCTGCACCAGATAGCTAGCTAGCTAGCTAGCTAGCTACCAGTACAGAGCGAAGCACATCCAGTGCAAGCCACCGGAGCAGTGCAAGCCTGGTGCTATAGGAAGCACAGGAGTTCTTCCACCAGCATCAAATTTTTTCTTTGGAGTGTGTATTGAGTTTTACACTCAGCACCTCCTACCCTTTCATGGAGTGTGTCTTATTGTGGCTTCCGAAGCCACAACACCTCCTACTACATTTTTGGAATGTGTATTGTGCAAACTAATCCACAGCACTTCCTCCACTGATTACAGGCAAACCTGAGGCAACACAGCCTCTTAGGTAGGCAACCACAGATACCATTACAAGACCATGCCCTTGCTATTTGCTCACAGCAAGTGCACAGGATTGTGAGGGTACCCAAATCCAATCTACAAACAAAATCATCATAATATCCGCCTTTATAGGCAATGCCGTAACCATCAATGGCCACAAATACACGGCGAACAACCATCAATGGCTACATCAACAGCCAGCATTGATGGCAACAACAGCCAAAAACGGTATCTACCACTACCAAACCGTTTACAATGAATCGACCAAACAAAATTCGAATTGCATCTAAAATAACGGCAACTGCAACGACAGCAGAACGACAGTGAACGTTGAACCGAGTAGCTAGCTACAAGCAAACCACTCAAGAGATCACAAGACAAGGAACCAAGCCACAGGATGGTTGGAGCATTCAGAGTTTGACCCACAAGCGGGAACCTGATCAATAGAGACAACAAGAGGGTGCACACCTCAGCTCCACTGCAAATACTGTACAGAGATTGCAAACAACCTAGTCTCACACCAACAGAGGTACGTGAGTAATCAACAGATCAAGCCAACCATAGATACAACTATGGACAACTACAAGTCCTGACACAGCCAACTCACAGGAATGTAAGAGAAGCCGACAGAACCAAACACTTGTTCCTGCACAGCCAATCACACGAGTGTAGCAGCAGTGGCATCACGCCAACCAAAGGATCTACCTACTACATCACCATCGAACTACCATCGACTGTGACACGTCCAGGTCCATTGGAGCCCATCAAGTTGGATCATCCACAACTACTACCGTATACTTCCTTACAAGTATACAAACTTCCAAGGTCTTCTAGCCCCAACTCAAGTATCATTGTGGCAAGGAACTTCCTCCTATTTCCAGCTACTACAACAGTTCTCACAGGTGTCGCTATAGCCTGACTTTCCAGTCTCAGCTACGGCAACACCAAATGACGGTACCAAGTGTGCCAAGTGACGGCACCAGTCACCACAAGTGGTGACACCAGCAGTCACGATTCTCACATGAGTATAAACATCCATGACAAGAGGAAACATTAACTCAACCATTTCCTCTTTCCATCTTCAGACATCGAAACCATCCAAGAACTAGGTTCACTCGAACCCAACAAGTCCGTGACTTCCAAGCTACATCATTTCAAGCTTCCATGCACCTTCCAATAGGGCATCACTTCTCACAAGTCTACGGCTTCCAGAAGCTTCAACCAACTTCCATCTACGAAGGGCTTCCAGCACCATCAAGTGTCAATGCAGCGGAACTTCCAAGTCTGAGCCACAGGTACACCAAGTGACGGTATCATTCGACACCAGTCTTCCAGGAGTGCCACCACTCCCAGCCGGAGTGCCAGCCACAAAGAATTTTCCGATGATGACAATTTCCGTATTGTCTCGTCTACACCGCTCAGCTTCTCGTTAACAAGCGGGATGCCGAGCAACTACTTTCCAAGGTTGTTTTGGACTCATTGCAAGCCAGTCGAACCGACGACGCGAGACTGGATTGCAAGCCTTTCCAAGGTAGGATCCTGCTTACCCAAGCACTGATAGACACTTTGAGTGCTATCGATTCTAAGGAATCCTAGAGACACCGCCTCAAGCTCCACAACAATCCAAGTTGCATCCAATGTCCAAACCAACCAATCCAGCTTTGGCTACAACCAGTACAAGTCCTGCCACAGCTAGCTCACAACAGTGTGCCAACAGTGACAGCAGGGGTGGTATTGATAAAGTTGTACCCACCAAACAAAAGTCTCAACCTTTTCCAACCTTCCTTTGAAATCTCCGATCTGATCTATCCAGATGACACTACCAGATCGACTGACAAGAACCGATCATGCCAGATCGAAATGACACGGAGCGATCGAATCACAAGCAGCGACCACGAGATCGAGTTCAGTTTGACTCTCGCGATCACTCAGAAGATCCATCATGAGACTGCAAGTGCGACCACAGAACCTATCAAGGCAGAGCAAGCTTACTCAAGCAAGGTAGCAACACACCAGTGCTACCGGGTATCTTCTGCAGAGGATTCCCACAGTTCCACAGGAACAGTTCCCACATGGAACCAGCTCAAAGCAAGCAAAGTTCGACGGAACGCCACAAGTTGCCAGACCCATCTACAAGAAGTGCAACCAAAGGTCCACATCAAGCAAGTACACATTCATGTACAAGCAAGTCACAGCCATTCGATCAAAGAAGAGGAGGCCGTGATGAAGAAAGCTTCCCCAGCTGGAAGAAGAGGATTCCATTCCTCTGGAAAGACAACAGCAGGACATCCAACACTTCTTGGACATCCAACACTTCTTGGACATCCAACAAGAAGAGACAGCTCACGTTCCATTCAATGGACAACAAGCTGACTCCAGATAGCTACCAAGCTATTGCACAGACTCATGCTCACCTGATTTCCAAATCCAGTATCAAGCCTGAATGGATTGATGTTTCCACACATCATTGGCGATTGAGACCATGGCCTATCGATGTCCAGTTCAGTCTACACCGCCAGTCAAGAGCACAAGTTTGAGTCTACGAGAATGCAGCCGGAACTTCCTAGTTTCAGCTACAGCAATACCAATGACCGAACTTCCCAGTCAACGGTTCAACAAGTGATCGGAATTCCCAGTTTCGAATACAGCACATCAAGTGACGGCACCAACCGCCACAGCAAGTCCACAGGAGTGGCAACACTCACAGGAGTGGTACCACAGTGGCTTTTCATGACGACTCTGTCCACATGTCCACATTGACTGTGACAGATTTGTCAGCATTTGCTATGGATGACAAGCTTCTCGCCACCAAGCGAATGCCGAGCAACCTAGCAATTGGTCTCTCGACCAACACTGTTCCTTATGGAGCAACCATACATTACATTAATTATTCGTTCCCAGGTATCCTTTATGGAACCGTGCAGGAGTGTGTTGGAGGTTGTATTACAGACACTCAATACAAATTAGTCGTTTATCCCAATCTAGTTGATAGGGGATATCTATATCTATTCTCTAGTTACATACATGGGAGTTTAACTGATCTATATGGTCACCCCCTTCACTATATCCTTTGAAGTTGAATCAATCCCAGAAAACATGAGAAAGATCACTTCTTGGAAATAGCTTAACAGTAAAACAGTATTTTTACCTTTACTAGCTAGAGTGTTACTAGCAACCACAGAGATCACATCAAAGCATCGTAGATCTGGTCTCCGCGGGAGACTATAAAGTGTGATAGAGTAGGTTGCGGTAGTATTCCTACGCATCTCCACGATCCTAAAACGGAACGCGTGGAAGATTCGTCTAGCATGGATCTAGTAGCGTGGAAGTACTCCACGCTGGCTAAATATCTAGAGCGATGTTTTCATCATCAACCTAGTATGACTAGAGCGGTATTGAGAACCCTGTCTCATAACTATTCACGAGAGACTCAGTCATGAGTCGAACTCAAACCCTATCTAGATCGAGTCGCGAATAAGGCTAAGAGCCGTGTATTGCATTCGGTTTTTTTCAGCGTTCGTCTCTTGATTCCTTAGTTCCAGCTCGCTACACTCCGGTACAAGTACCTCATGTTGGACCCTTATGACGAATACATGCGCAACGTATAGTTACTCGGCGACAGAGGCAACAGTACGACACAATCAGGTTCGCTTTGCTCGCTACACTCCGTACAAGTACCTCGTATGGATCCTTATGGCGAATACATGCACAACCGAAGATTGTCAATCCAGCCATTGTAGCCGGCTGCCGTATAGTTACATCGGCGGACAGTGGCAACAGTACCGAACACACTCAGGTTTGGCTTTGCTCACTACACTCCGGTACAAGTACCTCGTATTGGATCCTTATGACGAATACATGCACAACCGAAGATTGTCAATCCAGCAAATGTAGTCGGCTACACAACGTATAGTTACATCGGCGACAGTGGCAACAGTACCGAACACACTCAGGTTCTGCTTTACTGGCTACACTCCGTTACTGGTTACCTCGCATTGGATCCTTATGACGAATACACACGCAACCGAACATTGTCAATCCAGCCATCGTAGCCAGCTATCGTAGAGTTCATCGATCGGTGACAGTGGCAACAGTACCGAACACACTCAGGTTCCGCTTTGCTGGCTACACTCCGTTGCCGGTATCTTGCATTGGATCCTTATGACGAATACATGCACAAATTCCACCAACTTGATTGTCATGGGCCGAGAACTGACTGCCATCCCACCGACCATAGGATTCAATGAGGGATGGCTTTCCATTCTGCACCGGAGACTGACGGCTTGAGTGAGGCTTGATAATAGAGATAATAGAGGTGCGAACGATCGACTCGAATAAATAAAACAACTTACCGTTGACGGCCGAGATCTGACTGCCTTCCCGCGGTCCATAGAAATTCAATGAGGGATGGCTTTCGAATCTGCACCTTCAATAACACTCTTGATTCGTACCGTACCAGTCGTTCGATCGATCCAACACCACTCTTGTCGGCTAGTTACATCTATCGTATGAAAGAGGGCAAGTCGGTCGCTCGCTCGACGACTTGTGCATACAGGAAAATGGGTGCCGACACAGGAATCACCACCAAATCACTAGGAAACAACACTGGAGAGATGAATCCAGTAATAGGATCCACTCTCTTGTGTGCGTGCGAGTGTTGTCGTGTAGCCTCCTCCTCCAGTTGACTGTTGCCATTCAATGACTCGACGACGTTCAGTATGGTGATAGGGCTTGAGTTACCAGTCTCCTCCGTAGCCTCTCCACTTGCTGTTATCCGGAGCGATCGTTCGTTCGTTCGTTCAACCTCGGCAATGGTAGTTCATCGGCCGTCGGCAGTGCAGCAGAGAAAACAACAAATAGATATGAGTTTTGTGTTCTGTGCTCAACTGAAGAAAACCGGCGACTTACCATTGTTTTCGATTTTCTCCAACTTGGCCGTCATGGGCCGAGAACTGACTGCCATCCCACGGTCCATAGGATTCAATGAGGGATGGCTTTCCAATCTACACCGGAGACGACCGGCTTGAGTGAGGCTTGGGATAACAGAGGTGCGATCGATCGATTCGAATAATTAAAACAACTCACCTGTTGACGGCCGAGCTTGGAATTCTCTCCTGAATACCATAGAAATCCAATGAGGGAGAGAAGTCAGAGCTGTACATTCAATTAACACTCTTGATAATAGGCTTACCTCATTGCGATCGATCGATCGATCGGCCGATTGGATAAAGAACTCTTCCTACCGGTATACGTGGTACTCTTGTCGGCCAAGCTTGGATTTCTCTCCTGTTTGCCACGCAATTCAATGAGGGAGAGAAGTGAGTGCTGCACCTTCAACAATGGACTTGGCTGGACCTGTACCGGTACGTACTATCGTAGTGCTGTAGTGGAGAGGTGCGCATGCGATTGGATTAGTTTAACCTTATCCTTAGATCCACGAATCAATCTAAATCTTTCGAAAGGGAACTTTTTACTTAACGATACACATGACTGTTGATTCTGCAACTGAAGTGCGGGTACACTAATTTACACAGTAAACGCCGGCAAATCGATTTTGGAGTGCAACTGAGGGGGTAACCAAAAGGAGCGCCGTCTCAAAGAGACGGAACAATACTTGGCGTCAGGCTTGACTGTCACTCCATCACGAAAGCCACCGCCCATGGACAGGACTTTAGGAAGAGCAACAATACTCATCAAGCAAGCATCAGTGGCAAAATCAAGGCAGCCCTCTTCATAGTATTCTACCCTGGAAGCGCGGTTCATGGTGAAAGCTTGTAAGTACACAACGGCGAAATGGCGCAAAACAGTGTCACAATGAGGCTGATCTTTTTCGTTCTTATTTTTTCAGTTCAGCGTGATTTCTTCTCGAGCGTGCAAACCCACGCTGATTTCGATATCTTCGATATCTTTCTTCCAATGCGATATAACAGTTTCGGCCGCTCACTATTCCAACACGACAACAAACTAACTTGCCCCTACCAACATGGATAACAGTATCGGCATGCCACTCTCCAATGACATGATAGCAAGCCACTATACATTGTTGAGTACGGGACATCACGTGCCGAAGAAAGAAACATAAAATATTGGCTCACTATCGAACAAAGTCAATGCCACAACAGCAATATCCCTTGGTTTCGGCAGTTTTTCATTGACCGACGGCAGTTACTGTTGGTGAACACACCTCAACACATTTTATGTTTCTTTCACCTCACAGAGATAGAGCATTGTCTACTCTATAAGATGGAATATAACAACATAGACATGCGATGTGGTTTTCGAGGAATGGCAATAGGTCTAAGCTAGTCTCACAATGGAGTTTTCTCACTTTTCTTGTCGCGATAGTGCTAGTAAACGGTGCATGTTTCACACTTTTAAGAAAACACCCCGTGGGACATCCTTAAAGAAGACATCAATGAAAAATCGTGACTAGACACTACACTTTGCATTAACGCTTATATTTGTTTTATTTAGAAGAAAGCGCGCCAAGTGGTGAGGCGACCTCTCGGTTCTGTCGGAATTTCGTCTCCCGGAGACGATTTGCTTTTAGGGGTAAGGGTACTTTTGGGGAGTGGAGGTTTGAATTATACCCCGCGTGCATTACTTAGAGGCCTCTGTAGAAGTCTACGTATTCGACTAGTATTGTATTGACGGGATACAGTCAACGCATGTACATGCACATGAAAGTCGCCTTGCGTTCTTCACATGTTTTGCATGAATGACGAGGGAGCAGTTTCGGGGCTTTCGGGGCGACTAGTATTGTATTGACGGGATACAGTCAACGCATGTACATGAACATGAAAGTCGCCTTGCGTTCTTCACATGTTTTGCATGAATGACGAGGGAGCAGTTTCGGGGCTCGGGGCGAAGCTGAAAGGGATGAGCGGGCGGAGCGCGCGAATACTGTTTCAATAAAGGGAGTTAGGTGTTGGTAATAAAAGATTTATGGAAACGGAGACGACCCAGGGGGCATATGAATCATTTCAAGTCCAGATCGTGACTAACCCGCCGATCAGCCACCACTATCGATAGGCAATGCCATTACATCAACACATTGACTGAAGTTGGCAATGGTGGCTTCTTTGTTTGAAGCTTGCGTCTTGTTGGATTTGAGTGGGCGCCGTGCTTCTCTTCCTGTTTCGACGATGGAGCTTTCTAATTTTCTGAAACGGGGTTCCTACTCACAAAAACTGGAAAAACGGATACGATGGTTTGAATGCTGTCGATGATGGATGCAAAAATGGAGATTGACAAGGCGACACGGCCTGATACGTTCATAGTGATACCATGGCATACTGTCAGCAACAACAGAATGAATTGGCTTTAGCGTTGGCATTGAGCCAACAAACAGCCCGAGAAGAGCGTGTCCGTCGCCGTCAAGAACAGCATCCGGAACAACGGCTTCCACTCCAACAACTTCGTTTGCAGCAGCAACAAGAACCACCCCTGCAGCAAAACTCGCAGCAGCAGTCACAGCAGCCGCCACAGCAACAGCAACAGCAACAACCACAACAGCAGCCACAAAAGGATCAGAAAAAGCGTGCTGCTTTTTCGAGAACAGCAAGAACTGGCAAGGAGTGGAGAAAGGAGCTACTTTGGATTTATGGAGGGCTCCATGAATCTCGGTCCAACGAGAATGCCAACCCAAAGATGATGCTTCAGGGCTTTTGTGTTGAGGTGGATCGCTTCTCTCAATACAAGCAACTGTTGCAGGTCTGGAAAGAACTTCAAAAAAACTGAACCTCTAATAACGGATTCAGACAAGATGTGCTTGAGGACGACCCACGAGCCGAGGCCCGGGTATTTCCCACAGTCCAGTCTGCTCACTGGCCACACAGGTCTGGAAAGAACTTCAGCTCGAAGATTGCTTGTCCAAAAGAGTGCCCTCATCCGATGCGATGTTGATCAACAAGATCAACTCTCGCTTTCCGTGTTCAGCTTCTACGGATCCCATTGAAATTGGAGACGACTGTAGCTGCTAGAGTAGTAGTACGCTCCCATTTGGAAGAAGTTTTGGAAAAAGAGTGGTCAGCGGTATGGTACACTAGCTAGTGCTAGCTTCGGCGGATGTCGCATGGTTGCATTGTCGGATGTTGGGGGATTTGGCTCAAAGATTTCAATGTCCCAGTCACTGCCACCCCACCAACAGATTTCGGTTGAATCGAATCGAATCGAATCAATCTCGAATGGAATGATTTCATTCGATTTTCCAGCTTCAAGGATGGGGTAAACTTCAAAGAGAGGGGTACACCGTTTAGTGTGTTGTGATTTTCGATCAGCCAAAAGTTCCGCTTGGTTGTGATTTCTCAATTCCTTGCAAACACCAGGTGCCCTCAACTCGCTTTGTTCAAGCAAGATTCACCTACTGCCATCCGGTCCTTTGCGTGGCTAGCTAGCTAGTCTAGAAAGAAGCACACCAACGTAATCTGACAGCAGGAGGGCTGAAAAAGAAATCATGGTGCCAATGTGGGCTACCGGTACTAAAATTTCGTATCTAGCTGGTCTATATAAAATCAGGAATCAATTCCGTACGAATCCAGTCATCTTCATGGTGAAACCGACACAGCAAGAAATATGCTCCGTTTCGAAACATGAATGTATATTGTACGTGTGTGATGCGTAAAGATAATGGTGTAGTTTCGGAGCGTTCGATTGGTATCAATCCACCATAATCAATCAATCTTCTTGCCACTGCCACTTTTCCCACTTCTGTGGATTTCAAGCAATTCTGCACATTGTTGCATGGCAAAGTAATGTGATAGGGCAGCACCAACATGCCAAAGAGGATGGTAGGCAAGGGCCCCTGGACTATCACATGTGCCCTCTTCGTAGTGTTTTCGTTCAAATCCCCAGATAACTTTTGCAATCACAAGAGACCCAACAGAAGCATACCACTTTTGCTGGGAATGATTAAACCTCATTCCAACATCAAACAACAGCAGGAAAACACAAATTGCCTGAATGGTGAATCCAATGTTGAAATGCTCATACACATTGGTGTAAGCATAGATAGCCCAGTAGGCAGCCACCCATATGTGATACCAATAATACAATGGTGCTCGCTTCCCTTTGCTTGGCGTCAACCAAAGGGTTGCATCCTTTAGGGTATGGAGGTGTGCCATGAGAAGCATGCTCATGAGTATTTCATCAAAATTCTGCGATACTTTGGACTGATGAGCATGAAAGATCATACTACCAAATCCAATCCCAAAGCACATGACAACTTCAGCGGCCCAGAATGCACCAGTCAACTTCAGCTCCACACAGCGTTTCATTCCAATGAGCCCTGCAAAGCAAAAGGCAAGATTGGACCAAAAATTGTAGTATTCCGCGATCCAATCACTGTGAGCATGCCTGGCAACCACATCCTCGCACCATTTTATGTTGGTAGTGCCTCGTTGAAACTGGTCACTCCATGAGACTTCGGCCATATTGATGAAGGTTTTGTTCTCAGCCGTGGTGATCTTGTTCCACTATTCAACCAGCGCTGGAATGCTGATCTGCAGCTCTTTGCGTCTTCCTTCCGCGAACAAATGAGAGGACCTTTTGCTTGCTCTTATGACAGAAGAAGCGGGTTCCACAACAATGCAAACATGAGGATCCAAAAAATGCACACCTAACCTTGTACCGGTCACCGTGGGCTTCTTGATTCTTGATTTCAGTCCTCCATCCTCCAAGACGCCAGCAAGCTAGCTTCATTTAAGCAGGCGTAAGGCGAGGTTTTGGTAAATAGGCGTGAAACTGTACACAAATTTCGATACTCTGTCCTCACAAAAATGAACCGTTGGAGGCACCAATTTTGTCAAGGTGCAAACCATTTGACATTTGACAAGCCAGAAAGACAGAAAACAGCATTTGCAACCAAGGCAACCATGAGGAAGCTCAGGACGATGACTATTCCAGCCGTCGCTATCTTGGTAGCCATCATAGGTATGGAAATCGTTCCAGTAGTGTCAGAACGGGGGCTTTTCTCAAGGGGCAGGAGGAAAGCGAATGGGGATATCGACAATATTCTGGAACGAGCTGCATTGGAAGATGCATCACCAGCTCAAGACTACGACCTAGATGATCTTCTGGAAGAACAATTGCAACAGCGAGATGGCAAACTTCATCATACCGGTACAATCCGAAAAATGCTTCATCGAAAGCGAAAACGAAAACGAAGAAACGACAAGTATACCCAAAGGGCATTGGAACAAAGAAAACTGCAGAAGATGGGAAGACGGAGAAATTCTCGCCAAGGAGATGCGCGTTTTTATACGAGTAGCAGCAGCAGTAGCAGCAGTAGTAGTAGCAGCAGTAGCCGAAGTTTTGGAGGCAAGGGAAAAGGCATGCGAAGATCCATGATTGGCAGTGGCAAGGGGATGGGGCGATCCAAGGCAAGACGCTCGAAGCGGCGATCGTTCCAGACTTTATCTCCCACATTTACGTCCATTCCGTTCACTCGATTCCCTACCTTTCAGCCAGTAAGCACACCAGCCCCTACCACGGCCAGTCCAGTAACCACCCCTGCCCCAACCACGGCGGCCCCGACGACTCCTACAACTCCCACCACATCAGCCCCCACCCAACCGCTCACGCCAACCATTTCCAACCAGCCATCGCTCAGCAGGGTACCTTCATCTCAGCCGAGTACTTCTGACTCTCCAAGTTTGAGTAAGAACCCGTCACAACAGCCATCCTTATCCGACGCGCCGTCGTTGAGTAACAACCCTTCATCTTCAACATCAGCTCCTACCACCTCAACCTCAGCTCCCACTCCGACATAATTGATGAGTTTGCAAGTAATTGAAAGATATTGCGGGGTGGGGCATGGCAGCAAATGGAATGGGTTTACTATTTCTACAAATGCCATCACAGGATGGTGGCGTCTGCCTACATTTGGTGGTTTGCATAGACTCCAATCATCTCATAACAGTGCCGTGCTTTCGGGGCCAGAGCTCAAGAGTGAAAGGGCGACCAATTAATTTTTCAATGCCACATACGTTTGATGAAGGTGAACATGCCGAGGGTTGGGCTGGACTGGGGCAGGAGAGACACACAATTGGACTTCGGGTAGGTACGGTAGCTAGCCAATGCACAACAGTCACTACAGCAGGCATGAACTTGCATTGACACGATTGTCATCAAGGGATAGTTTTAATTAAAGTACTAGTAGATTCAAACGTTGAAAAGGGAGCAATTATGTTGTCATATCCTTGCATCAACTACCAGTATCAGACTGTGGCTCCACATCATACTAGTACGCATAACTCCACATGTCTGCCGATTCTCGAAGGAAACAAAACCATACATTGAGAGCCGCTGCTGGATCCAGTCTCACTGCCAGACTATTGTTTTGAGTGTATTGTTGTGGGATATTATGACATCCTCGTTGCACCACGGGTCGTGGCTTTCCTGTGATGGCTGCAATCTTCCAACGCGCAAGAAACTCGGTGAATTGTGACAGGGTAATGGTATCATCTTGCAACCGTAGATTGCGTCGTCCACACCAATTCAATCGGGTCCAACCGACAATTCGCTTACTGTGAGTGCAACGAAAGTCCGGCACGGCAACATCCTGCAAGACATCGTTGCCTTCTTCCAGAATATTGGCCAATAGTTTGCGTGACGAGGGTTGTGTCAGACTGTCTTCACAGTACAACGTCTTTAAACTCTTGTTGATTTTCAATTCGTGAGAGATGCCCTCCAGGCGGATTCGTACGGCATTTCTCAGCTCCAACTTTTCCACAATGTTCCTTCGGAGCATGGAATCGACCAGAGCTGTGACATCATGTTCCTCATTCTCACGACGATACAAAGACAACGTTAGTTCTTTGAGATTGGGAGCCAATTGAGACACTAGTGCTAACAGGTCATCGGCTGTGCCACCATTCTTGAGTTGAAGATCACAAAGTTCCAAAACTTGAAGGTTTGTTGTTGTTGGGGAGGTGATGGTTGATGGCACAATCTCTCCTTGCAAATCGACATGTCGTAGGATCAAACACCTTGCTCTTGTCAGCAGACGTTGCAAGTGTGGTACATGAATGGGATTGGTGGGCCATTTTCGTTCCTTGGCGACCAAGATCGAGTCTAGAATCAAATCTTCTTGATCTAGTTTGTCGAGCATGTACTCCACACTGGGACGTCCATTGGAGGCTGTGAGTGCTCTGGAAAAGCAGGTATATCCGGTGTATGGATCTACGTGACAGAGTCCTTGGGGGTAGGCATCGACGAGTGCTTGAATCGCTGGTAGAGAAGCATAACTGCGACAGAGTTGTAATGGTAACAATTTCTTGGCGTTTGGAGTAGCAGCGGACCCAGGACATGAGTTGACCAGGAGTGGAACGAGCAAATCTGGATTTCGTTGTCGACAGTGACCTCCACAAACATCATGGAGGAGCAGATTGCCATTTTTCTCTCGTGGGTGGAGGAGAGCTTGTGGATAGAGGTCGATGACGACTTTCAAGAGTGTCATGTTGTCAAATTCCGATAGCAACAACAGGTAGGCCAATGGGTAGAAGCCATCTTCATCTTCCGTTCTATCACTGAAAAAGAGACAAGTTCGAGAAGATTTTGGTTTTTGGAACTTTTCAGCTGCCAATTTGGGATGTTGCTGCAATAACGAAACCACTCTTCCAGGCCACTTGGTATCAATCAACGTCACATTCCCCGATTCTCGATGTCGAGTAATGCCAGGCACTGTCAACTTCAAGTCGGCTGCCACCAGCTCCCGAGCCCTTTCTTCGCTGACGGTTTCACGGTCGGGGAGGAGAATGGGTGTCATGATGTCTTCTTTCATGGTCGGTTGATCCAAGAGTCTTTGGATTGTGAATATGGATGCTGATTGTCTCCAAAGAACTTTCAAATCCAAGACACGAAAGACCGACGTTGTTGTTCCGGGTGCTGGTTTGAATCGACTAAATAAGCCAGCCGATCTACTAGCAATATTCTTTGGCGAGGTACCGGTACCGTACCGGTGCGTGCAACACGAGGGAACAGACAAGAGCAAGAGCTACAGTACTGTATCGGTACGTGTAGTATGGCATAGAGATCAAGCGTATTTGCCTGCAAGATATTCAATACTAGACTAGCTAGTAAGCCAACATACACATCAAGACCTTACAGGTACTGGTACCAGTAGTAGTGTAGAGTACATCGTCGTACCCCGTTTGGCTCTACGGTAAGTCGTGGCAATCGGACAGGCGGGAGCGAGAAGAAACGCCAGATGGCACTTGAGATACTAGTACATGTAGTACATGTTCGGGGCGTGATCGTGTCCAAGTGATGCCAGCAATCCGTTGTCTTTCAAGCTCAATAAAGTGGTAAGCAATGGGATCTAGCTAGTACCGGTAGCCTGGACAAAAGATCCCACAAGGATCATTGAAGGTCTCTATCTAAAAAATCTGGCACCGTAGGACAGACTGTTGAAAGCTCATCATTGGGACATCCGTGATGCTTCAGGTAGTTTGGTTAACCTTAACCCCAAACACTTCCGTCATTGTTTGGCACTTTTCCTTTCAAATCCAAGTTCCGAGCATCAAGATTTGTGATGGCCGCCAGGCATGGCACTGGCAGCTTGCTGGTCTTTGCTGTTGCTGTCTAACTTTGTGTCATAAAATCCATTATCTTGTTCAATCAATCAATCAATCAACCATCAAGATGACATCCAATCTTGTTTTTGTCGGAACTGTTGTTTGGGGGGTCTTCCTCCTCTCTGTGAATGTGTCGGCCATGGCCATTGCCTTGCGGCCACCGCGCGTCAACAGCAGGGACGCTGCACTGCCACGGGTATCCATACAAGCGGGTGAGGACATGAACCTGCTGGATCAAGATGGACCTCTTACTCTGGGCAAACCCATTGCCTTTGAAACTCCCCTCTTTCGAGGACAAGTTCTCTTGCGCCTCCAAAGCGCTCGTTCGGAGGATCATGACCCAAAGCGTCACGACGAGTACTTTGCTCCCGGCCGCAAAGATCGATTGATGCAAACGGTCTTGCAGGGACAATTTCTCTTGCCCAATATTAAAATGTCGGACATTTATGTGGGAAGTGTCTTTACCCAACCCCTCGTCAAGAAACCACCGGCCATGGTAGCCAAGATACTCGAAAAGGCACTCAAGAGGTCCCAACCAGGTGCCATTGTCGATCTACGTGCCGATCAACCCAAGACTCTGGCAATCTATGCCGGAACGGCACAATCCCTCAGTATCGACTATGATATTGATAGTCTTCCCGACATGTTGGCCACCGACATTCCTGAAAATGTGGCCAGCCATTTGCCATTTGGCACGGCGAGCCAGCGGGTCAAAACATTATCCCGACCCGAACATGCGGAACAATACGAGTTTGATACCGACCATGTCTACACCTTTCATTCCTTTAATGAATTCATGGATTATGGTACGGGAACTATTAAGGTACCCATCTATGGACGCTATAATTTCATACCTGCCGTGGGACCTCAGCCGCTCATGGTCAGTGCGGTTTCGGGTGAGGGAGAGACGGTCTTTTCATTGGCAGTGCATCATGACTAATGGAATACCGGTATACCGTAGAGTTTGATGGGCTACTTAGACCACTTGAGCTACTACCAGCTACTATACAACAGCGAACCTGAATAACACCGCGGAGGAATGATGGGAATGCTACAACCAGACCTAGCTAGGTCCACAACTACAAGTAATAGCTATAGAAATGACCATCACTTGACTCGTTAGTGGTTTACATCCTCTAAGGGTACGTAGCTACAACGTCATTATTAGCTTCTAGCTAGAGATGGCAGAGTTGCCGAAGTAGAGAAATAATAATGTATGGTTGTACTGGTTAGCCTTCCCTACTAGACTAAGTCTACCAACCGCATTGATGGTTTACTTTTGTGGATTGTCGTCATTGTCATCTTCCTGGTCAGAGACCCATGAAGCGACTTGTTCCCGAGGCCAAAAGTCCTCTTGGCTATTGTTGTCATCGTCACCGTCTTCCTCGAGCCATTTTGTCATGTCATCTTCGTCATCGTCACTACTGACAACTCCTGGCGGAGGAATGGAAATAGGTTGGTAAGGATCTAGTACCAATCCCCGTTCTTTTCGCAATCGTTGTTCCATGGCTTGTCGTTTACGGCAGTTTTGGACAAAGAGAATTTGGGCGCGTAGATTGGGATCTCTTGGATGAAGTAGAATGTCTTTGTGCTCCTCTGCCGGAATGTGCTCATCGTGTGCTTCCACCTGGAGACTGCCCAGCACTCCCAAATTCATGACGGTGGCTGTATGACTGGTGTTGCTGGTTTGGTGCTGTCGGTGAGCCATTTTCCACTGTTCCTTGTATTCCTCCATGAGCACGGGACAAAATTGATCGGCAATGCCCGAATGACCCGCCGAAAGTGGAATTTGCTCCAGACCTCCTTGCGCTTCGTTAATATCCACCATGTATGTTCCAGTAACGGCTCCCGCCATGAAACAGCATGTGAAATCCAAGGCAAACGTGGCAACAGTCCTCAGTCGACTAGTACTGCGTTGGTTGTTGTTAGTACCAGCATTGGCAACGGCTTCGGGAGAAGGAAGATTGCCAAATGGGTGTTGCTGCTGTTGTTGCAGTAATCGTCGTTCACGGCGCCGACGGTAGGATCCACGTCCCATTCGTAGCATGGCCAAGGTCCCAAGGCCAGCCGCCACGCAGTACAAGGTGGGATCACTGTACAGGCTCTCCAAAAAGTCGTGCTCGTCGTCCCTCAACAAGTGGCTGTTCTCATGGTACAACAACCACTCATGGACACTTTGAAAGGCATTTCGGAATTCCCACAAGATGTGTGTTTCGTAGTCTTGTCGCAGTCTCTTCTTGTCCTCATCATTATTGCTGGTATTGTTGTTGCCGTTGGAGGTTGTCATTGTCGCGTCTTCTGCCCTTTCTTTTTGGTGTGGTGGTGGGGTGGCCAAGATTTGGAGCAGGTGTGCGGCTTTTAAACTGGAGCCTCTGCGGCCTAATCGTGACGTCCAACTCAAGACCCAGAGGTGAAAAACTCGTCACGGCAGGCAACTTGAAGAACAAACGGCCCAACAAGCCACTTGCGCCAATGACAACTCCACAATCTTAGTTGCTTTTACCGAAGAACCATGGCCGACGATGAAGTGCAAGTATTGAATGTGGTGGTGGATCTGACCAATACGCCTCCTGGAAGGTCTCCCAAGACTATGTCGGGTGTCAAACGAAAACCAAGCCATATGCAACGCAAGACGGTCCGGTTCGCCACGGTTCTAGAGACAGTCCACCAACTGCCATCGTTTGTCGAAGGACAAGACCCTGCCGACAACGAAGACGAAGAGAAAACTGGCGAAAAAATAACAAGACTCACGAGCGAGTTCATAGTACTGTCCTCCAAGCATGGTAGAGAGCGTCGAGAGCTGCGAGAGATTGATGTGCATGATTTGAAGGCTGCTGTCAAGTACGGAGTCAAGACACCAGGGTACCCATGCCGGAGAACAGGCCGGGCTTCATGGAAGTACACATATGGAAACATTGTCTATGTTACTGACGCCACAAGTACCCGAGAAATCACTTCGTACAAGCAACCCATTTCCATTTCACGGGCACCCATATCCGATGAGATGCTGCAACAGCACAAACAGGATCTCATGACCCTGCGCCACGATCCACATGTTTGTGCGACACATTCCGTCATCATTGTTGATCAGAGCGGGTCTATGAAAAAATCTGATGTCAAGGGATTCCGAAATCGATCGCAGGCTGCTTACGGAGTCCTAGCATTGGAGTATATTGCGGAGCAATTGTATCAGCGTGGAAATGACAAGATTCTCGACGCGGTTTCAGTGATTGAAATGAATGACAACGGCACCTTGATTTTCGACCGACAGCCCATGGATTGGATCCTGTTCAATAATCTCCTGGATCGTCAAACAAATGCCATACCCGAGTCCCATGGCAACTACTATTATTCACTGAATGTGGCCGCCGATCTTATCAACCGTGAGACTCAGTCGGCGGCGCAGGACTTGGATCCCGAGGACTTGCCATCGTATGCATGCATTTTCCTTTCCGATGGAAAGCCAAGTGACTACGACCCCCTGTTTATTGGTTTGCAGCAACAAGTGCTTCAGGGACTCGCCGACAACTTGAAGGACAACTTTAGCTTTCACGCCATTGGATTGGGGCACTCGGACTCGGACTTTCGGGCACTGCAGCGTTTGGCGTTGGCCGTCGAAGAGCGTGGTTCCACAGGGACCTATCGATTCGCTGCTTTATCAGGAGCTCAACTTACCGGCGCGTTCACTACTGTTGCCACGAGTGTCACTGCCACCAGAACTGAGAAAACTGCTGGGGGGCTCACCAAGGCACCCCGAGAAAAGAAGACTGTGGAGCTTCGAAGCAAGTCAGTTCCCACCTCTGAGCGCAAGTTCACGCGATACCTCGATGGCATTTCTCGCTGGGGCTATGATCACCAAAAATACCGTAACAAAGACAGCTGGCCTTGGAAGCAGATGAAGTTTCGACATGCTAACTCTGTGGGCTTTGACATTGAAAAGTCTCCGTTTGGACAGGGTGCCGAGCGTTTGGCATACATGTTCTATGAAGTCAACGGGCAGCGCAAGCGAGTGGGGAAGGCCATGGTTGCCAAGGAAACCATTTCCTTGGAGGACGAGGAACGGAGGGTCAAGTTTCACGAAACGTTTTGCCGTGTACAGCAGAAGTCCAACGAGTTTGCGCAAAGCTTCAATCGGGAAGTCAAGAAAACACCCGTCCTGCTTCCAGTCGACTCGTCTCAGAGAACCCCTGATATTCGCTTCTTGGACTGCTGTGTCTACGAATACATTGATGATGACGGTACTGCTTGCGGACTTCTAGTGGAAGGTTTCCTCAAAGGAAAGTTCACCAAGTTCAACAGCAACAATGGGTATGTCAAGAAGCGGACGCCAAATGAGCGCAAATTGGAACTCGCCTGTGGGGAGGTATTTCTATCCGACTTCGTTCAGTCCTTTTCCCACTGGGTATACGTCCAAACCGACCACAAACTCATTGTGTGTGACCTTCAAGGTGTGCTCAATGAAGAAGGTCGGCATCCGAGGTTCGAGTTGACGGATCCTTGCATCAATTGCAAGGAGAAGGGAAGCCGCAAGCTGTACGGTGGTACCAATCTTGGATTGAAAGGGCTCCGGGCTTTTCGAAAGCATCATGTATGCACTGCTGTCTGCAAGGGCTTGGGACTTCCGCCGTTCTGAAAGAATGAATGAAAATCAAAGAACACCTTGGATTTTCTCCCGAGTATGTCAATCGCTAATGGGGTTGAACAACGAGGTGGGGAATGAAACTGAACCAACTTAACTACTAGGAACACTATTTGCATGTAGTTGTGTAGATTATTTAGTGACGTACTGCACTATCTCTCTTAGCACAGAATCATTAGCTCTTGTTCATGTTCATGTCGTTCACATCCTCTCTGTCCGCCAATCCAAAGACTGGGGTTTAGACTGAGCAACCCAAAGTGGATGTTGAACAGATCGATCTGTCGCCAAAATGGTTTCAAGTCCTCATCTTCGGCAGCAGCACCCAGCATATTGACGAAATCTAACTTGGAGAAATTGGAAGCACTTGCTTGTTTCCTTCCGTACTTGTTCAGATTGGTGTAATAGGCAATCCTCGCCTTGGATTCTCGATTCATGCCGTTTGCGTAAGTGTATTTTTCCAGCGTTACACTGGTCTGCAAGGCATCTACGAGCCTGTCTTGGTTCTTGACACAACATCCTGCCGAGACTTCCAAATGCCTCAAGGAGGGACTTTGTTGTATCAGCAAAGCCAGTGGAACGGACAAATCTGAGGGTCCCGTGTAGGCAATCCGTAGTCGTGCAAGCCGTGGCATTTGGCCCAGTTGTGGTAGTAGCTGATGGTCCCAGTTGGGTCCTTCGAGGAGGATTGTTTCACACCGACACTTGCTCAGGTCTTGATACTGTTGAATATTATCGAGGTCGCTCAGTACAGTGAGACCCAATAGATGCAATGTTTGGGGCTGATGTGGCCCCGACAAAAGGTTCATGAGTGGTGTCGCATTCTGGAGACAGACTCCGTAGAGGACTAATTGTTCCAGGGTTTGGTTGATCTCAAAGCCTCGCACCAAGGCGGCGATCCATCCGTCATCGCCATATTCGTCTTCCACATGATGAAGTATCCCGGATCGTTCTTCATTCCGCAGTGTCAATTCTCGTAGATTAGGTGCATTGGCCATCATTTCTTGCAGAGCTTGTTGTGCATCGGGATCGGTAATGAGTATTCTCCGTGGGACATCCATCACTACCTTTTCTAATTGAGTACTGCACCCCATGGCTTTGACTAAATGACAAAATGCCTTGTTGGTCCACATTTTCCCATGACATTGCGTGTATGTAAATGTGGTCAAGGTGGGAAGTAGATTGGCCAGAGCCCGGGCATGTTTCAATCCAAAGCGACCATCGTCAGTCCGCGCGGGAACGGAAAAGGACGAAATAGTTCGACTGTCCGATGCAACTTGAAACAGATACTCCAATGCCGTGGCAGATAGATTGCTTTTGAGCGACAAATCCAATGGCGTGAGTCCCAAATCGTTGGTCATGAGCAAGGACTGTTGCGCTCGGGGCAAGAGGACATCAATATGTTGTCGCGTCAATTCTCTTCCACTGCGTCCCGACAAGATGAAATGAAGGGGACAATATCCGACTCGATTGGGCAACGCCTTGGCATCGGGATCCCGTTCGACGAGAAATTCCATAGCAGCGGCACTGGCTCGAGCCATGCAGGCAAAATGTAGAGGTGTATTTCCCCATCGATCCTTGTAGTGAATGGCGCCCGGAAACATGGCAAAGACTTCTCGGATACACGGCAGAGAGGCATTCTTTTCCACGAGAAATGCCAATGGCGGATACTTGTTCTTGAGGGGTCGACAGTCGGAAAAGGATTCCGACGCCAATGTATTGTGCGTTCGTAGCAATTCTAGGACGCGTTGTTCTTGTTCTGTGCTAATGGAGTAGAGTTCGGCATCGGCGGAAGACTGGTCGGGAGACTTCCAATCAATGAGATCGCCCAGTTCTAGTCGAGCGGCACGAAGATCCAAGCGACGGTCCGGTCGAGTGCACGCCGTTCGATGGTTTACATGGGAGGAGCTTCTTCTCTTGGCGCGGCTGGGAGGCGTCGAAGAGGACACCATGGTCAATCATCAATAATGGCTACCATACAAGCATACACGAGTAACCTATTCCGTCGTTGTTTTTGTTGCCTGGGTGTTCTTTCGACTTTCGTCGAATGAGGTTGAAAATTTTGCTGACCTCTTTCGCATGTCTCACTCATTCCCAGCTTTTGGTCATGGGGAACTCGTGTTTACCAAAATGGTATCTTTTTTGGATCCAACTCGTGCGTGGCCGATCAAGCAAGTGACACTCCGCTTCCCAGTCTTCTTCTTTGGTCTTTTGTGGTGCCTTGGTGCTGCTCCGATCGGTGACAAGCTTCTTCTTTGGCATCAAGCCGAAGCGATCACTGTAGTACAAGAGCCGAACTTCGCATTGGAATCCCATCAAAAAAGAACAAATCAAATCCAACCGGAACTTCTTCTGTGATACCGGGGCATACTCGTATCCATCTCGTATCTATCTCGTTTGCTGGGTTGCTATCTTCCTGATCTTTGACATAAAAAAGAAAGATCGAGCCAGAGATCTCATCCAACCACGTACTCACTTCTTTGATAATATCCATCCACCATGCTCCTATCACCGTTGGCTACCCCCTTTCAACCAGCCTTTGGCTCCTCCAATGCGGTGGTCTTTAATGATGGCGTCCCCTGCATGGTAGAAGATATCCATGATGTCATTCAGGGGTATCAAGACGAAACACTCGATGAAAGCTTCCCTCCGTCGGCACAAGAGGCCGCCGAGCTAGAAGCCGTAGAGACCTTTGTGGACATTATGGCCACTCTCTCCTTGCTTGAAGAACGCGAAGAAAAGGCTCGCTCCAGCTTTTGTCATGTCAAGAAACGCTGGGAGGCGCGACGAGTAGATGGCCTGGTTGGAAAGCCACATCCCGCCTTTCACTCGGTCAACAGTGTCAAGCGCAACAGTGGCAAGCAACTCAAGACGACCGATCTGGTTCCCTTCCTCCTGTCGGCGGCGCCTAACACGGCGTTGCTCCAGAACCAGCAGCGGACCCAAGCACGGGACGAGTACCGTCGTATGCGCGCCGAAAACAAGGCACGAAGCACTCATCAACAGCCAAGGCCACTCCAGCAGCCACGAAAGATGAACTAGACTAACTAGCCAGCCAGCCAGCTAGCTAGTTTGTATCGACCAATCGGCGCATGCTAGAATGTAATATCACATGCATCATGCATTCATGGCTGTCAAGTTACCTTGATATACATATTGATTGATGGACTGCTATCATCAATGTGTTTTGTGAGAAACCAATCTTCACCAGGAAAACAAAAGAAACAACAGAAAACAGACAAACAAGAAACAAAAAAGAGAGGTACAGCACCGTACGACTACTAATAACATGCATCATACCCTTTCAGGCTACCGTACTTCGAGTGCCGAGGGATGATGACCGCAAAAACCATCTCGGTTTCCTTGCCGCCAAGGGACTGAGATCACAGAAACAAGAATCTATACATAACACCAGCTTCCTCGGAATGACTAACTAACTATACATAAGATGATTGGTTTCCTTTTGTTATCTTCAGTTGAGCTATCTTAATGAACCATGGATGTAGACTAAGGAGTGGCTACACCATAAAGGTCTTCAGCCCACGGTTCAGGGGTAGCCTGCGGAAGTCTGGTGTATCCTTGGCGGGAGCCCTGAATTTTACAAGGATGACCGTCGTGGGATGACTGGCTAGCTAGGATTGCCCTCCCACTGGCTACTAGTAGCTAGTCTAGCTGTGTCCTTGAATGCCATCACCAGTTGCATGGCAGACTACGAAGTACACGTGTCTCGGCCCACGAAGACGATACTGCCGTGGTCCATTCAACTAGCTAGCTAGACAGTACTTTAGAAGGAATACGTTTCCATGCTTACAGCAGTTTTTAGCTAGGTTTGATTAGCAGTGCGTTGCTGTCCTCTCCGCCATCGGACGTCTTTTAAAGCTTCCGCTGTTGTCTATAGCTGGCTTGCTGCGTACTAGTTGATCAAATAGGTCCACCCGAAATGGCAATGGCCGCGACCACTCCCAAGACAATAATGGCCACAAAGGCTCCAGCGGCTTGTACGACGAACCCCTTATCCGTTTCGACGCGAGAGTCCTCCAACTCGGCCAGACGATCCAATCTGTCTCGCTTGGTACCACTACGGGAGGCATCCCTCTTGTCGTCCGCCAAAAACAGTGTCGTCAGTGGCGGATCATGATGTTGGTAGCCAACGCTTCCTTGAGACTGCAGTAGCGAAGCAGGTTGCCGGATGCTAAAGGCGTCCGTCGCAACCACCGACAGCAGCAAAGCGAAGAGTAGGCATTCCACAACACGCATCATCGTCATCATTCTCCTTCTTGTCATCCAGGTGGTAGCAGACGAGCCAATGATGTGATCTGTTCCTCGTGTTGTGTTGCTCAAGCATGTGCCAAGAAACCAGAACAAGCATGTCATCAAAGATCGCAATCACGATCATTCCCGAACCCACGCGTCCGCCAGTGATGATATCCTTAGCTCTATTAATACCGTAGATACCAGCGTCTGAACCAGAACCAACCAAATCTTTGGTCGATCTTTACGTCGCTCAAACCACAGTCATCACATCCATCATTCATCAAGCTTGTGTTAGAGACTGTTGTTGGATTGTGGCTTTCTACTCGTACCGTATCACTTCAAGCAGATCTAGCATAGGATGAGTGAGAAAGAACAGGACGTGACCATGGCAGGGACCGAAGAATCGTCGGCAGAAGCGAAGACAGTCAAAAAGGAGGAGGATCATCCACCAACAGTGGCGGAAGCATCTACTAGCACCCAAGACAAGAAAGAGGAAATCAAGCAAGAGGAAGTCAAGAAAGAGGAAGTCAAGAAAGAAGAAGGAGATGCTGCAAAGGCGGATGATGATGAGGAGAAATCGAAGGATGAAAAAGAATCCGTTGTCGAAGCCAAAGATGATAAGGAGGATACCACCAAAAACAACACTAATAATAGTAAGGAATCTTGGGACCACAGCAACCGCAAAGTCATGGTGCTGAATTGTCTCAAGTTTCTGGACAAGAGGAGATTGACCAAGATGGTCAATTCCTGGGTTGCCGGATGCAAGGGTCAAGTGGAAGTCAAGAAAACCAAAAAGCCTCCCACCGATAGTTGGGTCATTGTCACTTTGGGACACGAATCCCAAGTCCCCATTCTCATAAACTACATTCACGACAATCAATGCACCAACAAAAAGGGAGACCGCCTTCGGGCCATTCCCGCCAACCAGGTGGATGCGGCCAGTGAACAGAAAATTAATCAAATGGAAAACGACAACGAAAGGCCTAACAAGAGGAGACACGATGATAATAATACTGCAGACGACTCTCTCTCCAAACGACAACGGGGAATGCAACAACGACGGGCGCCGGAACCGGAACCTCACGTCATTACCGAGGAAGAAATCAAAAATGCCATGATTCCACTGTGGCGGAATACGTATCCCGAACAGATCGACCACAAACAAAAGGACATGATCAAGAAGTGTGCCATGAAGGTTGTCAAGGAAATCAAAAGCAAGTTTCGAGATCTTCAAAAAGAAGCCAAACGAAACAAACATCGAAAACCCGTGAAGCCGTACGCATGGCTCAATGGGATCCGGCCCATTATCATGGAAGATGTCATACCCGCCAGGAGTATGGTACGAAACAAGTGCGAATTCACGTTTGGATATCGGTATGTACCAGCCGAAACAAAAGCCTCTATTGGTACCCCCGCGTCGACAAACAACAATGACAAGGTGAATGAGACAACCACCACGGAGGCAACTGATCAGGATGTCGAGATGAAAAAAGAAGAAACAACGCAAGATTCTAGCGGCACGACAGAGAAACAGTCGCAACCAGCAAACGAAGAAGCAACCAAACAAGAAGAGAGTACAGCTGAAACTAGCTCCAATTCCGATGCCAAAATGGATGGAGCTCCAGAAGCAAAGGCAGAAGAGACCAACACCGCAGAGACACCCGCCGATGCATCCAACACGCAAAAAGACACGACAAATAACAACAACAAAGAAGAGACCAAGATTCCTCTGAAAAAGATCCCATCCGTGGGAGCCATGGCACGGGGATGGAGTGGTGGTGTATCACATCCCAAGTGCTGTCCTAATATCCCCTCTGAAGCCTGCGCTGTCATTGATATTGTGGAGGAATTCTTGCAGACATGTCCCATGCCGCCTTATAATGCCAAGACACATACGGGCTTTTGGAGGACTCTGACGGTGCGATCCTCACGACGCACCAACCAGTGCATGCTCATCTTTATGCATGCCCCGTTGTCCGGCGGAGCAGGATCCAAAGATTCGTCGGACGTTGATAATTATGAACCCGAAGTGTTTGAAAAAGAGAAAGAGCGTTTGATGGGAATGCTCACGGATAAAGATCTGCCTGTTACCATACCCCCGTCAACTTGGTTGCAAACAGAGGAGGACGCAGCAAAGAACACGCCGACGACAATCCGAGTCACGTCCATCTTCTTTCAAGAGTTTGGCGGCATCTCCATGCCAACGCCAGAACATCCCGTGCAGGTACGTAGGTGGGCACTTACTTGTACATGTAGTTTATTGGCTGAAACCATAGACATGGACGTGATTGTGTTCAGACGTCCAACTCACTTGATATTACTTTTTGCACAGCATGCTTATGGTGACAAATTTTTGCAGGAAAAGCTGGGCAAATGCACATTCCAAATCTCTCCCGGGGCATTCTTTCAAGTCAATACTGAAACGGCAGAACTTCTCTACCAGATTGCTGCGGACAAGGTGAAAGAAGTTGCCACAGACAAACCGGAAGGAACGCTTTGTTTCGATGTTTGCTGTGGGACTGGAACAATTGGGTAAGTGCTGCAATGACTGAGCCACTTTGTGTGAGTGGCAAAGGCGGGTTAACACTGACTCGTGTTGATTTACAAATCTTATTGGATCCTCGGTCTTGCCTTTCTAAAGTTTGACGTTAATGAAAGAAGGCGTCGTGGGGAAGGTTGTGGGTGTCGATATCAGTGCTCCCGCCATTGACGATGCCAAGGCCAATGCAACCCTGAATGGCTTTGGGCCCTCATCAGACGACAACAAGGAACAGAACGAAATGACTCGGTGGGTGGCTGCCAGAGCTGAACACGTCATGAACGCGGAACTGAAACGGGCTCGCGAGGCTGGGAATTTCGAAAAGGTTGTGGCAATTGTGGATCCAGCTCGTGATGGATTGCATTTCGATGTTCTTAAGCATATCCGTGGATTTTCACAGATTGACCGCCTCGTGTACGTGTCCTGCAACCCAACGGGCAGCTTGACCAAGGACGCTGCCGCCTTGTGCACACCAGCATCCAAACGGTACCGAGGGCGACCCTTCAAACCAACCTTTGCTCAACCCGTGGATATGTTTCCATATAGTCATCATTGTGAACTGGTCATGGTTTTTGATCGGTTATCGGATGACGAGTTGGGAGAGGATGAGCTCAAGAGGGAGGATCGTTAAGGGGTAGCGGATTAACACAACTGTAACTCATTGAATAATTCTAACCGATGCTGCTGCTGATTCATAGCTAGTCATCACCCTTGTCGAAGGCAGGTGACCTGCAGTGGGCGTGAAATTTCAGCGAGACCTGCAGCGCAACGGACAAACGAAGTGGTAGTTTAGTTTACCCCCTCACAAAATACAAGCCTCGTCGATACCTCTGCCAATCACAATGACGGGTGGTTCTCCTGCGGCCAGTGTGATCCCACCTTCGCAGCTGAATATGGCTTCCAATGAACTTTGTCGAGCTGGTAATAAGATGATATTCCCTTCTTGAGGAGTTGCAAGCTTGTCATTAGGTTGCCACGATGTGCCGAGAACTCCTTGCTGTCCTGCACCCGCGGTTGATTGGCAAAGGACGGCGGCAGCAACAACTCAACCAACGCCACAGTCTACGCGAGGCTTTCGGGCTGACGTGATCCGCGCCCGATCCTGCCTCGCGAATCCGCGCTTCCTCATGGTGCTGCAACGCCTTGTCGTATGCTCGTTTGGCGTAAAAGACCTGCGAGACATTGCTATGCGCTGTGGCCACGGCGGGGCGGTCTTCTCCTATCAGCTGTATGTCAATATAATATCCACCCATTGCCGTTTGAAAAAACCGCAACTTGATCCCCCATTGCATGAAAAGGTCAGACCCAAATTGTCAATTGTGATGGCTAATTTTGGATGCTCCTTCCACAGTGTCATCTCTTGGATGGACAGGACCTTTTGAAAGCCTTCTTTGGCAGCTAATGTTCTCCGTTGTATGGCTACCAGTAGAGTGCGCCAGGATTCGATGTGGTACCGGTAGAGCTTCCCACGTGCCAGCGTGCTGTTTTCCGAGCTAGCTAGAGATCGCCTTGCCGGTACCGGTACCAGTACCGGTATCATTTCTGGTACAGTGTAGCAGCTTAGCAGGCTGCATGATAGGATCACGATCTTTTGCACCACAACACTTCGCCCCAGCCCGACCCAGCCGAAGCCAATGCAACTCCGAGCTCGACCCAGCCGTAGGTAAATGCAAGTCCGAGGCCTCTTCCCTCTTCCAGCACAACATTTTAAATTCATTGCAATTGACAGTATCATTAGCAACAGCGCTGCCTACCGGTACCAGGTACGGTAACAGTCCAAGGAGACCATGGAGGTGAATTATCACCAGCATATCGAGGACGATTATGTTGGTTTGACAAATGAAAAGCCTCACGACACCATTCAGGCATACTTTTCTAAAAGTCCATGTTTTGACATCAGCATTGCTACCCAAATGGAATACAGTCAGTCTGAAGTGGCTAAGTCGGCATCAGATGCCATTGATGCCCTTCTGCTGCTTGAAGACTTCACTTCTTTGGCTGCAAAACGTTTCTCTTGTCGTATTATTCCTTCCCCTCGGATTGGGAGTGCCTTACTGGCGTTGTACCCACTTGCCTTTTTTGTCATGAATAATTTTGACAGCAAAATACTCAACAGAGTCCTCAGACTATATCCAGAAGCCATCAATCAGTCCTTTGGCTTCGTAAAGTGGTCAAGTCTACTGGAATTTGCTTGCTCAGACTTCCCGAATATCGACCATCAAACACTCAAGTGGCTGGCATCCCAGGTCAATCAAAACTTTGATACTGCAAAGGCAATCCTTAGCTTTTTCACTGACAACCGCTTGGAAAATCTGAGCATAAATGGCCCTTCATGTGATGAAGAAATCCTTCAGATTATGCTTTCCAAAAGTCCAAATTTCATGGCCAATGATGACGATGCAGTCAAAGAGTTGCTGAAAACTGTTATTGCAGCTGAACTTGACACTAAGATTGTCCTGCAATTGCTGGAAAAAATTCCAATGGGATCCCGTGTCTTGGATCTCAAGCATGATCTTTTGTGCTGTGTGTTTCAATGTGAAGATATGACCGTTGAGTGGCTAACCGGGTCGAGGATTGACCTAATCTTTTCGCAGATGTTGCCAAGGGTTGCAGAGCTTCGACTTGACCTGAATTGTTTTGAAGATTTCATGTGGCTGGACAATTCTGCGATGAAGATTGAACCTGAATGGACACGTGCAATCAAGTTGCTACTGGCCAACTCTTCAAACCTACAAAAGCTTTCCCTGTCGATTCCAACGGACGTCGCTTGGACAAATCCAAGGGCCATTGTCATGTTGAAGTACTTGATTCAGATGCACCTCTCATCGACAGAGCTTCATCTGCGTCTCTACAATGAATGTAACGGGGGTTGTTGGTGGATGTTTGAAGACGGAGATGAAGGTGGCGAAGAGTTCTACCTCTATGGCAACGAAAACAGCTACGGCAAGGTCAGCGGTGAGATTGGAGAAAAGCTCCGAACCCATACAGTCCATAGCACAGACGAATTTACCAACAACCGGTTTCTGGAATTTTTACTGGATGTTGTGCGAACAGCCCCCAACAGTGCCTCGAGTGGCAAGGGCAACTCCACGATCGAACACATTGAGCTAGACCGTTTGGAAAACGTGCACGCTGAGCACCTCGCAAAACTCTGTGTTCACACCAAATCATTGCAACTTGATTACACATCTGTGATATCCCAGACGGCCTATTCTCCCTCGCTTTGCAAGGTATGGAAGCGGCCTTGCCCCAACACATTTTCATGTTGTGGCTCTCCAGCTATGCGAGCGATCTCATCACTACCCCGCCACCAAAGCATTTTGACCACAAAGGTGACGTTTGCAAATAGACTTGACTGTGGGGCAAGCTTGGTGAAGCTTTGTCTCACGGGAATAATACCTGACTTCGTTCCTAAAAAAAAGGAGAGTTTGTTCGATGCAACATCCGCTTTGGTTACGACGCTTGGTATCGACACACTTGAGGTTCTCCAGTTCTCTGACATTGGGCATACACTAGACCTGTCTCTCTTTGGTGAAGCATTCAAGAAGAACCGCAATCTGCAAAAGCTTGAGTTGATTGGATTAAACTATCTTTGCAAGGATCAGCGTTCTGTCTTGGAATGGTTCCTGGAAATGCTAGAAGGAAGCGTGAACAGGGTATTGGCATTCCTCTCGATTAAAAATGGAAGCAGTTATCACTTCATCAACTGCGATGCACCCGTTCTTGCCAAATGTCTCCTGGCCAATGGCACCCTGCCAATAGGTGGTTTTCCATTTTATTTGGAACCAACGGCTGAAAAGATTCAGCTCCTGTTGTGGTTGGCACACTTTGGACGATGGAGGATGACCAGCGAAAACACCACATCACATGACCTTGTTGATATCCTTTTGAATGTGATGTCTGTTTCATTTAAGGAGCTTGCTTCTGCTGTCAACCCATGGCACCCAAAAGATGCACAACAACCGGAAAAGGATAAGACAGGAGTGCTGTATGGTCTTCTTCGTGAGAAACCTTCTCTTTGGTGCTGCTCTACTTCAATTTCTCAGCGTCAAGCTTCACCCAGAGGGGAAAAGCGGAAATATTCAGCTCCTGAAGGACCAGCATGCATTTTAAAAAAAACATAGAAGATAATTGCTGGGTGATTAGCCCAACGCACCAGAGAGAGCGCTGCACTGGTTCAAACCAAGACTAGTATCTGGTACTGGTACTGTAGCGTCCAAGCGGTCAACTAACCGCAAGGCCCACGATTGAAGGGTGTGACATGGGTGCACTACATTGTTGTTCTCGTTCCCTGACTAGTTCTTCAATGACTCCCCTTACCCATTTTCGAAAGCATTCGTTGAGGAACATGTTGGTTTGATGAAAGCCAACATCCCGTTCAATGGCATTTACGATCATGACCCTGTCTTCTTCCACGGATGCCATGGCCTGCTGCACTTTGGTTTTGGCGAGTGTTTCGTACAAGGCATCAGTGTTCTTTTAAACCAATTTGTGGCAAGTTTTTGTTTTTCTTCCGGAGGCATGACGATATAAACTTGGCGTTGACTGGACATGGCTTGGAAGGCTTCGTAAACACACCATGCTCGTGTTAAATAGACTGGCGAAGATCACGGTGCTAGCATGCAAACAATCCTCCCAATGGACGTCACACGTTCTCGAAATTCCTTTTGAAAGAAATCCACCAGTGAAGTGGATCGATTCTTACTTGTTGTGTCATTTGTATTGTTTCTGTTGTTGTTTGTGCCCAGAGCTCCTGATTTATTTGGCCTGTGATTCTGCCACTCGGTGTTGATTGACGCAAAAGGCACAGATCCAAAAATTGGTTCGTTTGGGATTTCTTTCCTGTTGGTGACAAAAATCCACCAAGGTATCCACTACCGCTTGAACCGTATGCGACCACGACCAACTTAACATGTGCGTGGCAGGTCCAACTTGATCGGGATTATCTTGCTGGAGGGAATGTACGTACCGGTAGGAAGCACCCAGTTGATGCGTGGTGGGGCACACGGTAGACGCCGAATGCGCTCGAATCACGCCAGGAGGACCTTGCAGATTTTCAATGTCGTTGGAAATGTGGGGAGAAAATCCTGACTCTTGAACTTTGTTGCAGAAATCCCGTGTTAGCCAATAAACACTCACGCCCAGCAAACTCAAGGAAGACAGATCTGATCCTCTCCATTGGGGGCAGTATTTGTTCAAATCTTTTGGTCGCTCAAACTGGTGATGAAGTCAGCAGCCATGGGTTTCTCTCCTCTCCTGCGTTTTTCGAGCAACTCTCTAAGCTTTTCTTACACTGCTGGCTTTCTCACACTAGCTAGCTAGCGATTTGGTCCTGTATTAGTCAGCCCAATGCCATGGCCGCACTATTGTCCATTGCTTGTGATTGCGAATTGCGAAGTGTTTTTTGTTGTTGTTTTCATTCACAGTTGAACTTTAGTCATGAGAGAATTCAAACGAAAATCGAAGCAAGCTACTCTCACGACAACCAGTATAATTTTTATAAAATTTGAAAGCAGCAGAGTTGCCACCATAAACACAGGCTTTTCCTGCTTCACATGGTCAGATCATCTCTTGTTTTGATGTTGAAAGGGCTACTGGAGGAATGCAGGAGGAACTCAACCAATATAGCACCTACACAACCAAGCTGAATATATAGAGTTATCTACATTCTTTGCTTGTCGCAGCCATGTGCTGGTTGTAGTGCTGACAGCCACGTAGAAGGCATTATCTTATGTCAAACTAGTGTAAAATGGTCAGAAATGGAAGCCCTACTTTGCCAGCCATTCGTTCCTCCCATGGCCACCAAATGGACAAGTGGCTATCACCACTGCGACGGGCACGTCCAAATTATGTATTCCCTATCTCAAAGTATTGTCAGGTTGACCCTATTGGTCAAACTGCTGGGGGTATCTCTGTCAGCATGAACTGATGTCAAAAGTGAGTTTCTTCAAAAAATGGGTGATGCGGAGAGGCTTCCACCACTTATCTTTAGTGAATTACCCCATCCTCCAGTTATTTATACTGGTTGTCAAAAATTATACTGGTTGTCGCAAGAGTAGCAAGGGGCGGCCTCTGCCATCACGCAAAGATCGACAGCGAAGCGATGTTCACTGTGTCTTCGTTGTCGCTTTCTTCTCCTTCTTCACTCCATTTTCAATCGAAGAGAAGATCGACACTCGTTCGTTTTGCACCAGAAGCACGCAGCATAGCGGCTACAGTCTGTATCATGACGAGTTCTTCTACTGGTCCTCCGCTGATTCTCTCCCCCGAGGTTTTCCGAGCCAGATTCGCCATCCTTCGCAAGCACCATGAACGAAATGGCCATTGTCGTGGTGTAAAGAATGGTAGGATTACTGACTTTACTTCCATGGTCCGAAGTGGAACGGTCCAACGCAATGCCTTGGAGTCGATCGAGTTTGACTTTGAGACCCACCGGCAAAAGGCGGAATGGTTGGCAACCTTCTACATGCTCTCCCACTTGCTCCGAATGGGTCACACTATCGATGACAAGATGAAACAATGATTATGATGTCGTCCAATATAGATGGGTCGGTATAGAACTGAAACCCAATGGACTCTAGCGACTTTGCTCGTTTGGGGGGCAACCTTTCCTCTAGAAACGACTGACGTTGCTCGGCTACCCAAGCTGAAAGTTCATGGTCTTCATCCACCATACAATCTGTTGGCAATTTGAACAGATATCGCAACATGAACATCATGAGCATCTACACCATGTCATTATTTCCTTCAGCACCGGACTTACCTCCGTGTTCTTCTTGATATTGTGCCAACATGGCAAAGTTATCTTCCCAGACATCCTTACTTCTCGTGCCAACACGTACAAAATCGAATCCAAGAGACTTGAGATTTTCACGCTGTTTCTTTGTAAGCTTGGATTGTTGTCTCCTTTGTTTCCCTACCCATTGGCCAAGCGCATGGTCATGGTAGCTACATTCACATTAAATATGCAAACGCGTCAGTTCCACGCTGATCAAAAGGGATACTAAAAAGAGCACAAGAAAAGGCAATCCAACAAATATATTACTTACCTCCTGGACACGTTGGTATGGCCAAATTCTTCCTTGTAGACTACCAAAGCCTCAAAACTTTCGTCCCAGTTTCGCTTCTTGAGAGCTGCAGCACTAATCGCTTTGTGGTTCTCCGAAGTAAGACTCGCCGATCGAACTTGCATTGGCTCTGGTTTTGGCTTGGGCTTTTGAAACAGCACATGCTGTGGTGGCTTTTCTTTTGTTGTGCTGGATTTACTCTTTTGTTTGCTGGTTTTTTTGTTGACGTCTGGTAGACGGCTGTCGTTCTGGAAGTTGCTCACCGCGAAGCTTCCATACAAATCCAATCGCGTCCAATCTCTGACGCTTATCGGGAGGCAACTTTCCCGAGGACTCGTATCGCCTCTGTTTGCGGACCCAATGGCCCAAGGCAGTGTCTTGCTCGTAGGCCGACGGAACCAACGTGTTGCCGTAAATGTTCTTGTAGTCGAGCAGAGCCAAGAACGATGCCTCCCAGTTCCGTCGTACGCCACCGTCGGCCTCATTATCTGACCCATCGTTGGCATTGTTCTTACTGTGAGAAGCTTCCTCGGACATGATGAACTATTACTAAAGAGCTTCGTTTAGTGGCAGGAGGGAGTGAACCGACAAGTGAGTCTTCGGCTTCTGCGATCTGCGAAGGTTGGAGTGAGGCTCGTCGCTCTACGCGAAGATACCGTTTAACGGCAAAGCCGGTTAAGCTGATTTACAATCCGTGAGACTAATTATTTCCTGGGTCCTAGGGTAGATTCGAAAGTTACGGTTGTATTTTTTACGCTGGGCAGATTGGTTGGCTCTAACTAGCCAAGAAACGGCGAGCATCTTCACCTAGGATGAAGCGGCCTCGCACATACTTCCACTGCTCTGCTTTATCCAGGGTAGAAATGAGGGCCAATTGTTGCTCCGAGAATGGGAGTTGTTGTAGATTGGTGGCTTGGAGTAGAATTCCTCAACTCCTTCAAGTTCCAAAGCAACTTTACCATTTACCAATCCATCCTTAAAGTTTGCCATTCAGTGGCTGTCCAGTTTGGCAGCTCAGGCCATGGACAAGGACCCACAAACCAGCTTCCCCACACTCCAAAGCAGAAGCATTGGTTTGCTCCGCAGTCATCTGTTTCAGAACATTGTGCATGCGTAGCAACATGTCGGATTTGGCTTCACCTTCAACATTTTCCAAGGCACCCCGGAACATTCTCTTGGTTTCCTCTATTTCTTCCTCTTTGCGGGTCACAGGGATGGCTTGCTGACCGTTACATCCAGAAAGCGCCTGGACCCGCATATTTTCCAGTGCGCCTATAGTATCTTCTGTTGGAGAATGGGAATAATATACTGCGACTTTTGGATCTTCTAGGCCTGCCTTGGCTGCAGTGAGTGCCACCTTTGTGACGCGTTTGAGCATTCCACCATGGCACCACCAATCTGGTTTCGCACGCAGAGTGCTTCGCAGCACCGCTTGAAGACAGCATGAACACACAAAGCCCACGAAACCAAGCCATATTTGATGTAGCCTTCTGTGGCAACTTTACCCCCCTTTTGTCCTGTCAGAGCAATCAATGCCCATCGCTTACATGCTTCCTCCATGCATGCCCGACATTCTGCCGTTTGCCCTGATATCTCGAAACATACGGCAAGACGCTGGTATGCTTCTGGTCGTGAGGGGTCAAGCTTCTGGAGAGCTTCCATGGATTTCTTGGCACCATTGATGTCTCCAGCCTTCACAAAAGGATCCATTTGAGACAGACCGGACAAATAAGGGTCAGGTTGTGTACTCTGTGTTCTCTGCGGTCTCACTCTTTCATAATGTTCAATGGCTTCCTTTAGGCCATCCTTTTCTTTCTCTCCTAATTTTTTATGCCATTTTTTGTGCTCCGGCCAAGCTTTCTTGAAGCACGCTTGGGAACAGAAAAGCGTTGGCACAAAGCATTCTTCAGAGCATCGGGGGCATTGATTGAACCGAACATCTCCGTATTCCACCTTGTGGCAACCAGAGCAGAACCGCTGTGATTTGTTAACCGTCTTTGACTTCGACACTTCGACTTCTTACCCATCTTTCCGCAATTTCAATGAAAAGCGCACCCGTGGATCACAACAAGAGGAAGGTGGCGTACAGCCGTAGTTTTGGTCTTCCAACTCGGATCGTAGAAATATGCTGCGACCAAATGGTCGACGACAGATCAGTGCCCGTTCAGCTTTGGATGTGCCGAGCTGTGGTTTGGATTTGGCTTCTCGGAAGAAGTGGGTTCTCAAATTACAAGCCAGCGTAAACTGTATTAGGCGAAGATTCTTTTATTTACATCATGTACCGTACCGGTACTGGGATTTGGTTTACTTCAGGAGCTCTTCAAGTGGTCAGTAACTGGTACGCTGGTACCGGTACGTGTACTGTACCGATACAGGTACAACGGTACCGGTAGCAGTCTCATCTGAGACTAGAATAGTTGATCTAGAGTCCCTTATCTACCGTATGCGGACTCTTCAACAGGAATAACAGTATGGTAGCAGCTGCTTTCAATCAACAGCCAGCGTTGTCATACCGGTACGAGGAACGTGGAGGCCTGCTACCGGTATAGCAAAGTACACGAAGAATGAATGATATCGAATTTGTTTTGATCGTCGTTCCTATGAGTACGGTTGTAGCGCAGTCGCTTCCTGTGTTGCTCCATCGTACATGCGAGTGTGGATCGAATGGCATAGCCCGGGGCGAACGTGTAGCGCAGACCTGACTGCCTCGGTCCCTGTTCGTTCGTGTGTTCCCTGCCTCTGTATCTCTCTCGTTTCTCGTTTTCTATTGTTCTTCGCTCAGTACAAGCTCACTCGACGGATACCCTGGTGGGGCGCAGTCATTGTGAGAGGATCATGAGACTTCTTGGTTGCCAACGCCGACACGCCCTCCTCGTATATTGGAACAATGCCAATGGACGCCAACTTGGCTTGCCGGGCATCCGACAGTTGATCCGAGTCCAACAAGAGTCGCTGTCGTCGCAACCACTTGCCGAGTTCTTCCGGAACAGTCGACAACCAATCGTTACCATGGTGATCACGACACGCCTTCAAGTCTTCCCACATGTCGTCCCAGTAGAGAGTCCGCTGATTCATTCCTTTGGTTCGTTTCCGTTGCAACTTGTCCTCGTGATCGGAGGAACCCAATCCAATCTCTTTCAATCGTTCGCGACGGTACTCGGTGAGACTATGGTAGTTGACCTGTTGCTCGCGAATCCAAGTTCGCAGGTCGGCGTCCACCAGGTCGGCGGCGATGTTCGTGCGAAGAGCCTGGAAATACGAGTCCCATGCGGTCCGCTTTTCCCGTGGAATGACATGAGCTGCCCCGAATGGACTTTGAGCGGGCAAGCTGGTTGTGGCGCCGGTTGGACTGCCTGAGTGGCAGGGTGTGGTTCCGAGAAAAGTGCCTTTATTGTCCGAGTTGCGACGGGGTTCTTCCACGACATCCTGCTGCATATGCGGGATTGACCAATCAAAGTGGATGTTGTTGAGGAGAGCCACTCGATCTTTCGACAACTTGTTGTGGAGGTGACGAAGTCTTTGCGTGTGGATCCACT
>CAICTM010001091.1:0-37597 GCA_903772945.1 Seminavis robusta | reverse complement strand
ATTGCGTCGAAGAAAGTGGGTCAACTGGAAGAAAAGTTTGACTTTCTCAAGTCAATGTCATCTACCGGGCACGATCGCTCAGCACCGCTGACAGGATATGAAATCTGGCAAGCGCAGAAATCTTCAGTGCATTCTCCATTCTTCAGTGCGGCACTAGCTAGTGCCAACAGCCATCAAAAGAAGAAGGGACAAGGTCATTGAGGGTTGCTTCATGGTTTGAAATCAATTTTCGGTAAGGTATGGTTTTGGTGTTTGGGTCTGTCTCAGCTGTTGGGGCTCCGGGTACTGGCCACCGGTACAGCTGTACTAGCTAGCTAGTACCGCTCGTACCGTTCTGGTGTGGCCGAAGAACAGCTCCTGGGAATCTTTCCTTGAGGGGCAAGCGTGCGTACCGATACTGCCATAAACTTCGCTGGACACCACCACACATACATGTACATACATTGCCAAGAGACCACAGCACCCCGCATAGCACCCAACATCAGACCAAAGGCATCCCACACACTGCCTGCCTCTTGTGATCTGACCCTCTCTCTGTGTCAAACCTTGAAGTGAAAGAACTGAAAGAATGGTAGTTCGCCTGCGATTGCAACGCTTCGGGCGTACACATGCTCCCTTTTATCGAATGGTGGCGGCTCACTCCAAGGCCCCTCGAGATGGTCGATTCCTGGAGATTGTTGGCACATACAATCCTATTGCGAACCGGCATGGAATGAAGGAAATTCGACTCAAGACAGATCGCCTCAAGTACTGGATTGCTGTGGGCGCTCAACCATCGGACAGAGTGGCTTGGATATTGGGAAAATTTGGGATATTGCCACCACCTCCAAGAAGGACGTCCTTTGAATCTGCAGTGCCGAAAAAAGATCGGAATAAAGATGATTAGGAATTGCAAAGAGATAGAATCGAATCGATCAGACAATTGCTACTTCTAGCTAGCTGCACAATACCTGGTACTAGTACTGGTACCTGTTAATTAGTGAGGGACAGGAGAGCATCTCCCCTCCAAAAGACACATTGTGTGTTGCCAACGGTTTGTACCCAGCACCATGAACCGCACGCATGTCCTTGATTTCTATGACGAATTCTGCTGTTCTCTATCTCGTCGAGACACCGAAATCGTCCTTTTAATTAATCAAAGCCACTAGTAGACAGTATGCTGCTCTATTTGTTAGACTCGCCAATCGTTCTTGATTGAACGTGAAATAAGCACTCAGCCATCACCATCTGACAGTCGTCAACCCCTCGTGCAATGCTATGCAATAAAACCCCCACACTGGCCTCTCGGACACCACCAGCGCATCACACCGGCAATCAAAAGTAAGACCCACTATCTTGTGAGAAACCTGTTCAAATAATGAAGCTAGCCGTAATGAGAATCATCCAGCGGGCTCACGGTGTTGCAGGTGGGACAGAATACCAGAGCGCAATTCATGGGAGCGTGCAGTTTTCCGAGGCAACCACGGCATGTCACGATTTGAGAATGTCCCTGCATGATAGCAGCACGTGTTTCAGATTGACCCTCTCGGACCATCACATCACGAGATTCCTTGTCAATATCAACAACGTTCACTCCAGGGTCACTAGGGGGCCAATGTTGCTGCTGGCCGCGTCTTTGTGGTCGGCTCACTGGTGGCATGTCGTTACCATCATCTGGGGCATGGACTCTTCCCCCACCTTGTGTCGCCTTGTAATTCTGCAAGTACGCGTTTTGCTTCTGATGCTGCGAAAGAGACAGCTCTTGTATGTCTTCTCTTGACGGATGATGCGGTGGAATGGAATCAGGGATATCCAAGGGGTCCATTGGGTGGTCATTATCGTGATTGCTGCCGCCCATCAGTCTGTTCTTCCAACGGCTGACCGGCCTGTCCGCCTGTTGTTGGTTTCGCATTGGTTGGTTCAGACCAGGAGAGGTCGGTGCTTGAGTTGGTCGTATTGGAGGCATGGTTCCAGAGTCGTCCATCGATGCAGGGGCACGAGACGACGACATTTCATGACCAGGAAACGCTTGCATGTGATCTCGGAAGCTATCCGCTCTGCCATCCGACAAATGTTCCGGCGGTATTTGCGGTTCTTGAGGAGCAAAGCCGTCACGAAGGCGGCGTTCCTCTTCTTCCATTTGTTGTGACAATCGCAGGGCCAGTCTCATGTCTTCGTCCATACCATCATCATCACCAACGTTCGTAGACTCTATTTCGTTCTCCACATGCTGCGGCAGCGACTGGTTCTGCTGGTGAGGTTGCTGTAATGATTCCGCCAGAGCACGTCTCATCTCCTCGTCTACACCGCCATCATCGTTTTGGTCTTCCTGGCGGAACGATCCTGGGGTCGCCGAGGATTGGGCGTCTTGCTGCATCGATTGTTCGATGGCAAGTCGCAGTTGTTCTTCTTCTGACATTTCTCCCGCTTGTTCTTGTAGTTGCTGCAATCGTCTCCGATCTTCTTCTGCCTGTTCTTCCGATAATCGCAATGCCCGAGCGATTTCGTCTTCTTCGTTGTCATTGTCATTATTCGTGGCGGCATTTGCTTCTTCCTCCGAAATTCTGAGAGCAACCTTGAGAGCTTCCTCTTCGTCAATTTCCTCTTCTCCGTTGGCACCGCCGCCACTGCCCGATTCTGCTGTCGGAGGCTTGGGATTCTGACAGGGGTAGGAGGCAGAGCCACCACCGCCGCCACCACTGGTACCACCGCTAGCAGTACCGTTGCCTGCATTGTTGTTATTACTTCCGTCGTTCGCAGTCGACAATTGAAGCGCCAGTTCCATTTCTTTTCGTTCTAGTTCCTCTTGGATTTGTTTCCATATTTGATACTGTTCTTCGGCTGTAGGGTCACCATTGTTGGTGCTGCTGGATGATGCAGGGAGCTTTGTATTGTTAGTATTTTTGGTGGGGGAGCAGGCAGGTCCTTGGTCTGTACTACTCGACGATGGCATGGACAGGGTGCTTCGGGGGGGAGCCGCACTCGAAGATGCTTGGCTAGCGCTCTGTTGAGACATGCCACCAATGCTAGCAACGCTTTGAGTAGCACTGGTTGATCCCGGTGGGGCTGGCAGGTCCGTCATTCCTAGTGTCTGCTGCATCCGTGTGTAGTCATTCATCGGCGGAGGGGGCGGGCACTGATGACTGATGGGCTCAAAATTCACATTGTCTCCAGCCGCTCTCGTTCGACAGGGTGGTTGTTCGCAGGGTGTGGTGGCAGAATGATCCATTCGGTTGCCGCCGTTCGGTTTTGGCTGTAACTGATGAATTTCCAAGGCCAATTGAGAGGACGGCGACATGAGATTTTGAAAGGCAATTTCCATATCATCCCAGTTGCTGTTGGGATCACCACGGCTTGGGGGAACGTGCATGCCTGTTCCACCAGCACCCGACTCGTATGGATTGGGAGCACTACGAGTCGTCTCGATCATATTTCCCATGTTGGATTCTTGCGCCAATTGAGCGGCGGCACTGAGACAGGCAAATTCACTGTTGTTGTGGCCCGTGGCCATGTTCATGCCGGTATTATCGGCTTCTTCTAAAACACCCAATGGGAAACGGGAAAAGGGGGCGAATCCTTCTTCGGTTGTGGAAGCTACGATACTGGAAAGTGCCGTTTGGTCGTCCATGTCGTCATGATGGACCACGGTGGGAAGCCCCGCCGACGCCGCTCGTGTCGATGCCGATGGAGGCGGGGGAGTTCGACTGCCGCTGCTAGTTCGTCGCGTCGCAGGATACGTGGGCGGTGGGAACAATCCGCCTCGAAAGGATCCTCCACTACTGGTACTACTGGCTCGCCGGAAATGAGGATTCCCAGGACTCGGAGTGGTGTAGCCCGAGCTATTGGAGGACTGCGAATTGGAAGCTCGACCCACAGAGCTCATGCTGGCAGCTCTGGCAGCAGCGGCGGGTGGAGGAGGAGCGTTGTTGTTGTCGTCGTTGTTGTCATCGTCGTTGCTGTCGGCGTCGGAAGAACTATTGCTGTTGCTGGTATTGTCGTTGCGACTGCTGTCGCTATTCATGGGGCTGTTGCCGTTGCTATGCTGTCCATTCTTATTCGCAGGACGATAGGGACGCCTAATGGGCTCTCGATACGTGCCTTCGTATGTCCCGCCTGTGGGTCTGGCTGGGATTTTGCGGTCGTCATCGGACTGAACCGAATACCAACCCGTCGAGACGCTACGCAAAGCATCGCTCGGCATGGACACTGTCGTATTGTCGTCGTTCTCTTCTTGATAGCGCACAAGACTCGCGTAGAGATTGTCGTCGCGAGGAAGACGGGCCGCGGCAACTCCTGCAGGAGGAGGCGAGTCCTCGCTGCTGCTGCTGCTTCGACGGTAGGCGACCCTTCCAGCTGCCGCCGCTGGGGGAGCTGCTGCTGCTGCGGCGGGCGGATAAGCTTCTTCTTGCGGTTTTGCTGCCTTTTGAGGATAGTTGTCGTCGTCTCCACTGTTCTGGCTCCCACTGCCGGTACTACTCTCCCTCTTCAGCTCGCCTAAACTCGTCGACTTCTTCAGGTTGCTGACGCTGCTGTGACTCTCTGGAACTGGGACTTCCACCTCCTCTTCCGGGGTCCGTAAGGGGATGGAGGATGCAGCGGGGAGTCGGGAGGCCATGGTGTATATTACGGATGGTTGCTCTTTTTAGTAGTAGAGCTGTAGCTTGTATTAACGGCTGGTCACTGCTGAGTGGCACTACTACATGTGCCTACTACTACCACCTACTCGCAAAAGCTGTTGCCTGTCTTGCGAGTTGCTGTTGTTTGTTGTGCATGTGGTCTCTTCTTGCTGCTTTCTCTTTTGGCTGCTGTTGGAGTGCGCTTCTTTGCTTCGATAGTCGGCCTGTTCTGGTAAGATGGATAAACACCATGGTTACTAATTTACTATTAAAGCTCTGTGAAATGGTCACAGGTACAACCTGTGATATATTGGCAGGAAGCAGGAGGTTGAGGGAATAAATTGTAGTACAACCACGTTGCATTGAGTATGTAGCTTGGGTACCTATCATAGCTACTGGAGTACTCTAGTAGATCTACTATCTAGCCTATTGGAAGTACAAGTATGTAGCTTGAGATGTAGCTACTCATTACCTTCAGAACATACCGGTACCGGTACATGTAGAGGTCCATCTTCCCGTCTGATCATGCCAATCCTGCTCTGGTTCTTGTCAATGATATCACTGATTTGATTGTTTCTCCCCTGCTCTTACTAAAAAAGGGGCTTCTTCAGCTTGAAACTATTACTGCACCGGAGAGTGCAGCTGGCTGGTTTATCTTGCCATACGGTATGATCATGGTGCACTGGCACACTGTTTTGTTGGAGGGTTGGTTTGACTGAATACAATTTTGCAAACAGCCAGTTTTCTGCTTTGTTCGGCAGGATGCTACCAATCTGGCCTTTGTACTAGCCCTACTCTACTCAGTAGTAGTTTCAGCATTGAAAGCTGAGCAAGCAGGTTTCTGGATGCAAAGAAACCACATTTTATTGCTTGCCACCAGCTAGACAAGGATGCCGAGGAAAGCCCCGAATCCATGTCCTCGCATAAGGATTGCGTTGCGGGCCCGCCCCCGAAGAATTGGAGCTCTTCGCGGAGGTCTTACGGACTCCTGCATATTATAAAATACATACGGGTATCAAACAAATATCTCCCATCTCCTCGATCAATACAGGTGAGATTGAAGAACAGTAATATAAAGACAAAGAGTACCAGACATGTCCTGATCTGCACTTCGTTTGGAAGCATAAATTGTTCTCAGCCTGATCAGTATAACGCATACAGTACTGGAGGAGCTCATACGATTTAAGATTGATATTCTCGCTATCGAATTAGTTGTTATTCAGTCATTCAGGCGTAAACTACGAGTAGTGCTATGCCTTTTGCTCCAAAGGCTGAGTTGCCTGTGGCCTCTCCAGAGAGCTCCAACAGTTACCTGGTGTCTCTATTAATTAGGACTCTATTCTCACACTGGAGGTGCAAAGTGTGACTTGAACGGCTCAAACAATGTGGATACTGTAAGCCAGTCCCACTTAAAGATCCAGCGAAAGAAAGCCCTTTATTCGGCGTTTTTAGTCGCCGTCCTTGAAGAAGCCATCTGTTGCTTCCGTCCTTTCCCAACCTCATTCATGGTTCAACGCGAGAACTCGGCATGGGCACATCGGTGGTGTTCACGGTTGCGGAATTCTGATAACGAAGACACTGAGCATCATCCAAGCATCATAGACTTTACTTCGTGTAGGACTACTAGCTAGCGCTGAAGCAGGGAGCAGGTGAGGTTTCTATCGATTGGTTCGATTCGTTGTTGTAGAAAAGGGCGCAACAGATTGCGGAAGCCGGAAGGTAGCAGCTACCTGGAGGCTTATTTTGCCTGCCTTGCTTCAGAAAGAAATACTGTTGTGAAATGGGTTCAAGAGTTCAAGAGGCAGAGGAGCTTGGGAGTTACCTAACGGAATTGTTAGATTGTTGGTTGCACTCGAGATACCTGGCTGGCTAGCTAGTAGAAGTATGACATACTGTTGCAACATCGGAATACTGTAGGTTGGAAGCACGCACGCGAAAGGCATCCATATCACGCAACATGCCAGCCCTTCAAGAAATCTCGAGACCCACTTGCGGCGAAACCATGACACGCGGTGAGCGGTGAAGAATGTGCGCTGCAAGCTGCAAGAGAAGGTCTGGGGACAGGGGAGCAACCTCCCCAAGGATCCATCCCAAGGATCCAAATTCTGTTGGATCGCCTTTTGCAGAGTAATGAGTATGAGAAAAGAAGGGTCGAGCTAGCTAGTGAGGGTGCCGATTCAGCTTTTTAATAGAGTATCATCGGAGTACCAGGCACTATTAATAGTACAAAGGTGTGAACAATGGATCTCCTTTAGAAAGGGCATCATAGGAGGTCGCATCAGCTAAGAATTGCTACTGTGTCAACAATGTATGCAAATAGGGCAAACTGCATACACTGGTACGGTAATTGGCCGCTACGATGGTACCGTCGCAGCTATGTGCCACCATACACCATATTGCAGCCATTGGAGGCCGGCCAGAAATGCTGTATGCCATGCTGTATGCTGCTTTCATTGCTTGGGAGCACGCTTTAGCCTTGAGCACAAGGAATAAAAAGAAATGTAAAAAGTGAGCTTGTCGAACAGCCCCTCCCTTTCACACGATCCAGTCAGATCATCAGATCACACTTCCCAGGATTAGGGGTCGTTCATGATTGATTAACGGCAAAGTGAAGTTCAAAAGGAGAACTGTGAATGGGGGTCTCAATTCTGAGTTTTCCAAGTCCGCTGAAAAGTCGGTAAATAAGCCAGGTAGGCGGATGAAAGAGCTATGACTAGCTAGGCAAGGGCATATCTTTATGCCGTACCGATAGCTTATGCCAATCCAAGCAAGTGGCATGCGTTCATTCCATCGCCCTCGCATTGCAACTTCGAGTTTCAGCTGCATAGCAACTAATTTTTCCTACCGGTACGGAAGTGAATTGCCTTTCAGTTGTCTGTCTCAGATGAATTGAACAAAGATGCCTGCTTCAAAACCACAAACTAATTTTTGGCTTGTGGGGAAGGCTTTTTATTAGTGGTTGCAGGTGACCTTACCGTATGCTTCAACCTGGGGGAAATCGACTCCCGCGCTTCGCTCGCGGCCGCTTTCCCATCAAGTCGAGCTCCTCGACTCATGGCTTCGCTCCCTTGGTCTCACAATTGGAGGATAACACTCCCGAAAAGCAAAATAGCGCCAAACTCCAATGTTTTTCAGTAGCTTATTAAGAGGACCCCTGCGATTCCCTTGTTCCTCCTCCTCTCCTCGTGGCGGATGGAAGGTTCTGAGCATTGCGGAGGCCGCACCTCGAGTTCCTACCGGTACAGCACAAGGAGTGCACCACTCGTACGTGTACCGGTACTCAACGATGGCTACCGGTACGAGTACACCGGCACTGAAAACAAGCACAGTGGGGGGCAGCGTTGGGGTCGTCAAGAAACACCGCCCGTCCTCGATCTGCCGTCCTCGGTGCCGGTACCTACAGTGCGCGTTGTTTTCCAAAGAGAGTGTGCTGCCCGATAAACAAGACGGCGCCCATATTGTTTCGAAGCGTTTCACGCTTGTCGTCGAGGAATACGTCATTAGCATCCGACGACATGGTCAAAAGGACCGTTCGTCCGCCATTGATATCAAAACCTATTGGAACCTTCATCGAGGTTTCGAGACCCTGATCATGAAGGCAATGCAATCTCAGCAGCTAAGCAGCAGAGTGGAAGGATTCGATATCAAGAACGAGCTTCACGAAGAAGACACGGAAGACGTCTTTTGCGATGACTGCGACGAGCAGATTGGTTGCAACTACGATACATGTAGCTTCCATGAGCCTTCTCACCTACAACACGAATACCGACGCAGTTTCACTCAGGACGATGACATCTCTCTTGACGACTTGGAGCAAATCTACAATTTTGACCCGCGGTATCTTCCCTGAATCGACTTGACTGAACCCCCCGGTAGGAACTGGATGACATCACTTCGCTTGACAGGGGTTTGCTGTCGTCTTGGTGCAAGTCCGGTAGGGCATTCGGGTGCTCGTATGGCACGGTAACGGTGATGGCATTTTGAGACATGTAGTACGATCTAGCTATATCGTTCTTTATCTAATATTTGTTTCCACAGGTTTAGTTCTCTAGCTAGCAAACGACATTGACACTGGCAACTTTGCGATGAACAAGCTATGCATACTCTCACTTTTTCCCAACGATGAAACGAGGCAATGCCAGCAGCCGACGACGAGGCTTTCGATTGGTGGGGGTAGGAAACGATAAGCGTGAGGTAGGCTGCTTCCGCTGTTCCCCCAGCGACGGATCCGAGTTTTGGCACGCCAGTTCAGCCATGCTCCTTTGGAGCGCCAGATCGCCTTGTTGTGGTTGTTGCTGCTGCTGATCCTCTTCCACCAACGTGCCATCGACGACCAACGAGGCCACGACGGGAGCATTTTCCACCACTACCTCTGCTGTCACAGTCGCCGCAGGAGGACCCACGAGCATTGTCTCTCCCCGCGAATGCGAGAGTGCCACTTGCAAGGCTTGCTCGTCCGCCAACTCTGCCTTGGCTTGGGCTTCTTCGGCCTCTTGACGAGACAGTTCCATGACCAACTCGAGCGACATTTCTTCATCTGGTGATGGAGATGGTGGTAAAGCCAACGCACGAGACGATATTTGGCACGCCATTTCGACAATGCGTTTTTCTTTTTCATCTTGGATTTCTCGCAACCTGTTGGCTTGCTCCTGGAGAGGGCAGACGGGTTCCTCCCGAGTGGGTGGTGATTGGCTCGACCCTCGAGAGTTTGGATGAGACGGCGATGTAATGGCTCGCAGCATTCGTTCTTGCCCTTGCGAGGTCCCCGAAAGCGAGTTGTTGCCGCTAGTGGTGGTGACGGCTGGACTCCTGGATCGTTGAAATGATTCCAACAGTCGCGCTTGCTCTTCAATCGGAGAGGAAATGTTACTCATGGAAGCATATCCTCGTTCATACGACGACAGGTTGCTTGGATCCATCCGATGAAACGACGAATGTCCCATGAGCGACGCTTGGCTGTGTTCCAATTGAATCTTTTCCCAGAGCCGTGCTTGCTCTTCTCTGGGAGACAGCACAGGCGACGATGCCACACTGGAAGTGGCGCTGGTGGTGTCCGTTTCGACGGATCGGCGACTGGCGCTGAGTTCACGCCACAGTTTTTCCTGTTCCAAAATGGCATGTGCCTGTTCGTCATTGTCGCTATGTTGCATTTTCGTAGGATGTGGTTGTGGTTGCTGCAGCTGCATTTGGGACAACATGCGTGCTTGTTCCTCAAAGGCCGGTGTGTTGTTATTCACTTTTACAGGGGTATGTTGTGGTTGTGATTGCTGCATTTGGGACAACATGCGTGCTTGTTCCTCGACCGCCAGTGTCTCATTGTTCACTTTTACGGGGGCATGTTGTGGTTGCTGCAGCTGCATTTGGGTCAACACACGCACTTGTTCCTCAAAGGCCAGTGTGTTGTTGTTCACTTTTACAGGGGCCTGTTGTGGCTGTTGCAGCTGCATTTGGGACAACATGCGTGCTTGTTCCTCGAATGCCAGCGTCTCATTGTTCACTTTTACGGGGGAATGTTGTTGTTGTTGTTGTTGCTGCTGCTGCTGCTGCAATTGAGACAACATCCGTGCTTGTTCCTCGAAGGCCAGCATCTCATTGTTCACTTTTATAGGGGCATGTTGTGATGCTGCTGCTGCTGCTGCTGCATTTGGGACAACATGCGTGCTTGTTCCTCAAAAGCCAGCGTCTCACTGTTAACTTTTGTAGGGGCATGTTGTGGTTGTGATTGCTGCATTTGGGACAACATGCGTGCTTGTTCCTCCAAGGCCAATGTGCCACTCGGACGACGCTGTTGTGGCGTGCTGTCATGAATATTGTAAACAGGAGACAATCTCCTTCGAGCGGGTGAGCTGGCACTGTTGTAGGTTCCGGATTGAAAGGCGGAGTTTGTGCTGTAATTGAGGGCCATCGAATCCGAGACACGTCTGGGTTGTGGCTGTTGTTGGTAGGAAGTGGGGTCAGCCGCCGCCGGTGCCAATTGAAAAGAATGTCGTTGTCGTCTTTCTTGCTGCTGTGAGTGCAAACTTCTCGTGGATGGAGGTTTCTTGGCAGGCATTTTCAGTGGAGGATTCGAGACAATATCTGTCACTTGGGCATTCCATTCCGGTGGAGTCATGTTGTTGCCGTTTGTGGGCATCGACGGGTCCTGGGCTGGTGGTGACAGTTTGGGCGTGAGCAGTAAATCCGTCACGTCTGTCTTTAATGGAGGCGGAGTTGTGGCAGCTGCAGCTGCTGCAACTTCATCTCCCGCGTGGCTGTGGTCGCTGCCATTGCCGATAGCCTGAGTGGTACTACCATTATTGTTGTCATCTGTTGAGGATGCCAGGGATGAAAGAGATTTGGATCGAAAGGAACCGCTCAACGCCAACCCACCTGGTTCAGCTGAAGTCCTTCGTGGGCGCAGATTGGGTCTTGTTGTGGAGGGTGGAGACTGCTGGTTAGCATTCGTATATGTGCTAGTTGTGGTTTTGTTGGCAGGAGGAGGAGAACTGGAAATGATATGGCTGTATTGTTTGGTAATGGCCGTTGCCTTGGCCATTTCAGCCTTGTACTGCTTCTTTTGAATCTCCTGAGGTGTGGCCGAGCTGCTGTAATGGTAGGAAGTGCTCAAGGGCTGATTCATGTCATGCGCAATGGCGATTTCCGACATGGCTCGATTCCCTCTGCTGCCGCCGCCACTGGAAGAGCCCCCAAATTCATGGTAATGACAGTTCATGGTTGCAGAAAATTGATCGTATAGGAGATGGATGGGTATGCGGGTGTGAGGATGTATAACGTCCTTGTCTGGTGCTGCAATGGGTCGGGAGCGAGAAGAAGGTTGACTGCGAGATACCCTTCCGCTTCGGTTGAAAGCTGGTCAATTCAGACCCGCAAGGCAGAACCAGAGACAGATAATGGATCAACGTTGACCTGGTTTCTGCTCCAACCGATGCTAATGCTTGCTTGAGACAATCGGTAGCACCCACTTCCGGTGGCGAGCTCTAATACCGTAGCTAGTTCAACACGAAGTGCTTCAAGCGATGTGGGATGGTGCTGGTTGCTGTTTTCTGGTCGGGTCGTCGGGTCTGGTATTTCGCCTGCTGACCTCTAAGTAAAATTATGTCGGTCATTAAATCTATTTCAATACCATCCTGTGAAACCTTCATAAGTAAATTTGGTAAGCTCACTCACGTCTCACGTCATATTCGTCATTAAAAGAGTCCAGAATTATTCGAATTGTTCAATCGAATAGCTTAGATCGAACATTCGATCATTAGAATTCATCTCCTCGATTTTGAGCCCCAAGCCAGCAAGGATCAATGGATTGGTGAGGAGAGTACAATACCGAACTAACTGCAACATGTAACATGTGAGAAACGTAGCTACTTTTTGATTGTGCCTGGGATCATTTGCTGTATCATCGTCTGGGAAGCATGGAGTAGCCTCGGCACGATCAGGGTACCGGTACCAGTACCACCCCTGCCAATAGTTCCCATAGCTTGAGAACGGGGGTCTCTCCAGGGCTACACAGTCTGGCCGTTACCACCTAAAAGAGGAACGAGCACCATGTTGGGATGCCCTTTGATACCCTCTTCTTTGATCCGGCAGGGCCATCAGACAATAGAACCGTTCAAGCTGGCCACTGGTCCAGTCTTGCCACCATGAAGAATCCATGTAATCGCTACTTCGTACCAGCCGGAAGACAAGAAATAAATTGTTTCTTTGAAGTGTTTAGTGTTACTAGTTTTCTACCCTGTTCAGCTTTCTGAATTGTGATATTTCTCTACATGCATGTTGAACTAAACAACCTGAATTGGTCCCCGTCATTGAAATGCTTCCCTTCGAGACAGCTCGAGAGCCAACGCCAATGACTTGTCATCTGCGGCCATTGAGGAGACCGGACCACCGGTACCCCGAGGCTCGCGCCTCCTATTGTTAGAGTTCCGAGCGTCCTCTGCCGATAGTGCAAGCGCCAACTTCAATGCTGCATCATTGTCTTCGCCAGCAGAACGAGGTGGGTAATTGGAAGAAGCAGCGCCAGTGTCGAACGAAGACGCACTCAAAGTCTGTGCAAACGAGCCCGACAATGGGTTGGTTCCTACGCTGGGATTCTGACGGAAGGGCAGCTGGTTTGGAGGAAAGTAGGGTTGTTGCTGTGGCTGTTGATAATACTGCGGATACATTGGTGGTTGATAGCCTGGAGGCGGGTATGGTTGTGGCTGGTACGGCTGATAAGGGGGAACCTGGTAAGGAAGTGGCTGGAACATGGGAGGAGGTGCATACATGGGAGGAGGGTATTGTGGATGTTGCAAGTAAGGTTGAGGCTGAAAGGGATATGGAGGCTGGAAGGGCTGCAGATAGCTTGGAGGAAAAGCAGGGGGGTACTGTGGTGTTCGTTGTTCTTGATAAGCTTGTTGGAAGTTGAAAGGATGCTGCTGCTGGGAGTCCGCCGACCGAGGGTGTTGCGAATGTTGCCCCGGACGATCCGGTGGAGTCTCCATGCAGCCATGAGCACCCGGCGCCCTCCTAGACATCTCCAGGGCATACGCTAGAGATTCATCATGAGATAGACTATTGGCCGCGGCATCAGCCGATCGGTTGTTCATCTTTGACAACGCCACGGCAAGAGACAAGGCCTCGTCTCTCCCTGATGCTTCGACCGAAGATGGACCATCTTCAAGGAGTTCCGATGGAATCCCCAAAGATGGATTCCGAGCAAACGAATCGTTCTGCGCACCTGTACTCACGCTGTAATCCAATGCAGAATCGGCGGTGCTCGTCCTCTGTCTATTTTGCCTGCTTGAGGCGACAGCGGGGTTTCGAACCGCTTCAACCTGAGTGGCCCCAGCTCTCTTGGACACCTCAAAATCAAAAGTCTCCTTGGAAAGCTTCATCGCCGCCTCCATTGTACTTGCGTCTGCTATCTCAACGTCATCAGGAGGGACAACATATGCAGCTGACGAGGCTGAATCCGCCAGCTCTTGATAAGTTTGACCAGCGTTTCGGATCCTATCATTCTCACGTGCCTCCTGCAGCGACATTTGCAATGCTATTTCCAAAGCCCGATCCTTCTCATGTGATGAGGGTTGTGGGCCACTTGCTCTATAGGCAGCTGACGAGGCAGCCTGTGGCTCCAGTGTTTGAGGCTCAGTTGCAGCTGGTGAATCCGCCAACTCTTGATAAGTCTGACCAGTGCTTCGGATTCTATCATTCTCACTTGCTTCCTGAAGCGACATTTGCAATGCTATTTCCAACGCTCGATCCTTCTCATGTGATGTTGACTGTGATGAGGGCTGGGGGCCTCTTACCCTGTTGGATTCCTCAATAGCCACGAGCAAGGCAGGTGATGTGGCGGTGTGTTGCGCCGGCGTTTGAGGCTCAATTGCAGCGGGTGAATCCACCAACTCTTGATACGCTTGACCAGCATTTCGGATCCTATCATTCTCACGTGCCTCCTGAAGCGACATTTGCAACGCTATTTCCAACGCTCGATCCTTCTCATGAGGTGTTGACTGCGGTGAGGGCTGGGGGGCTCTTGCTCTGTTGGATTCTTCGATAGCCACAAGCAAGGCTTGATCCATCTGGTCGTCTTCGCGCGTAATCGCAAGTGGAGAATCTTGACTAGACACATCTATCGCAAGCCGCAGTGCAGCATCCATTGACTCCGCCTCTGATGAAGGCGATGGCTGGCTCGTTTGTTGTTGCCTGGACTCCGCCAACGCAAGCCTTAACGCCGCGTCAATTGAGGCGGTCTCGGAAATGCTGTTGACTTCTACTTGTGTCGTACTAGTACTACCGACCCAACTTTGCCGCTGATCGGGATGTGGACCCGCCGGTACCAGACGTTCCAAAAGTTGCTGTGGTATTTGCGGTTGTTTTGGTTTGTTGGCATCGTCATCATGGCCAGCCGAGTCAGGCGCCCCAGAGAGGTTTTTCTGAACTTGCAAAGGGAACTGCTGTTGCGCTTGCACTTGTTTTTCGTTGTCCAACTTGGACATCTCGCAGGCTAATTCCATGACAATATCGTTCTGAACCTGCAGAATGTTATCCCATCCTTGGCCACTTTTCTTTTCAAGTTCTTGTCTCAGCTTCTTCTTGTAATACTCTTTCACGCCTTTCGGCACCGGGATTGTTGGATCCAAGGGGTTGCTTCTTCCTTGTACCTGCAAGTCACCACCAATCGAACCACTAATCGAACCACCAACTGACCCGACGGTTGAACGTCGCCTTAAACCAGCACTTGTGTTCGAGGTTCGAGAGGTTCGACGTGGTATCGGCCCTGCTACGGAGATGCGAGACGAGGCCACCGACGTGGCATCTGCGGTTACCGATATCGATCGCCGACTCGGCCTTCGTGTTCCAGGAGGTACCATCACGGAAGCACGCATCTGACGCTTCTTTTCCATATCTTCACGTGTTGGAGGAGAAACTGCGCTTGTTGCGTCCAGGGCAGTCCTCGACTTGTTTGCTGAGCTCACGCTCGCACAATCAGCAGGAGACTGCAAGTGGGAAGCGTCTTCGGGGCTGCTGGGATTTATGTTTCCAGCCTCAGATTCCGCTGCTAAATGAGCCGAAACATCCAATGCCCGGTTGGAAACCGAATCGTACCCAATGCTGCTCGTTGTGGAGAGCTGTTTCTCAAGCATCACCATACGGGGGCGCACCAAGCCAGGCCGTTCAGTTACCTTGTCGACAGCTTCCTTAATAGCGTCAGAACCCATTGTGATGGAAGACAGGCCTGACCGCTGAGATTGTTGCTGGATAGTAGCGGTAGCTTTCATGATATGTTGCGATCGGGCATTGTGCAAACCCCTTCGAACTGCACCCAGTCTCCCCCGAGCTGCCGTCGTTGGTCCACCATGACCGCTTTTTGGAGGAATCGAAGCTCTGGGCTCAGAAACTGATGGTCGGAAGGCGGGATCTGCGCCCACAGGTTTCCCCATTATGCTGCTCCGTCGTCTCGCCCCTCCGGAAGCGCCCTTCCCGACTGAAGGGTCCAGACTGGAATCGGAGGGCCTTCGTTGATTTGTGAGGACCTTCGACATGAGCCTAAAACTCGATGAGTGCACGATGCTGTCGTCTCCCAACTCGGAACCCATGTGCGAGAAGTCAAGGTCATCGTCGTCGCTCTCTGCAGTCTTGGGTTTTCCTTCTGGTAGCTGCCTCTTTAACTGTGCCAATTGCTGTTGCTTTTGGTGTCGTTCCTTTTCAAGCTTGATTTTCACCAGCTCCTTTTGCAAATTCCGTTCCATCTCTCTGAGCCTCTGGCTTTTTTGATAGTGATTGGCTTTTTCTGCATACATTCTTGTTTCAACGCTTATTGGCGGTCCCCTCCAGTGACCCCTCGTAGTCGCGCTCCTGACATGATGAGTAGCTGCCCCCATATTTCTCATCGGCTGGATATCGCCCGCTCTAGTAGCGTGGTGGTGACTGTGGCTCATGCCGGCGTTTGCTTGCTTGACAGGATCCCGGCGTAATCCTCTGCCTCCGGGGCGGATAACTGGATGGCCGCGTGGTTGTTTCACAACAGCAGGTGCGGATTTTCCATAAAGAGATCTGAGCTTACTATTGCTGATCAATGGAGGTTCAGCAGCGCTACTACCCACCGAGTCACCTCCTGGCAGTGTCGCACAAGGAGGGATATCTTGCGTCGGCAACGGGGGAGCCTTCAAATGATGCAACCCCTCTTGTCTGGCCAACCCAGTGCCCCCAACTGTCGAATTGTTCAAATTGTGAGCACCGCCTTGACGCGTCAACTCCATTGACTTTGGAATTCCATGATTAGATCCGGACATGGACTGCGTGTGAACCATCTCGTGAGGAGGGTGGTTTCCGACATACAACCCGTTAAGCCCAAGGTTCTTCTCTTGTTCTGAGGACGACGCGGCGGCGGAACTAGTTGTCATCGTGTAATTCAATGACGAGGATGCAGTAAAGTTTTGGGACGATGCCACCGTATCTTCTCCAGCCGCAGAGGCAATCGTGGCATTGTCAACTGGCAACGAGTTGTTGTTGTTTGCCCTCGGTTCTCTGGATTCGGCATGTAATTTTACTAGCGACGCCGTGTCCGCATTGTCTGGCCTTGACTTCGTTCGGACCGCAGGACTCGACCCATCGTGGGTGCCATTTTGTTCCAATTCGAGCCACGAACGACTCGCTGGTGATGGATTGTAATTTTGATGATGAGGTTTCTTGTCCCCTGCTGCTTTATCCGACACAGGAATTGGACTCGATGGTACCGGAGGAGTCGCCACAACGTTGTTGTCGATCTGGGTTGGTTGGGTTCTCCTTTTCACAGCTTCTTCCATACCCTGGCTTTGTTGTTGTCCAGCTGTGCTTTCAGTTTCTGTTCCAGATGTATGCGTTCTGTTGCCTGGCAACGCAGCATGGCCTGGCGGCGACGCGGGTGGCGGGTCGTCCACTGGCTGATGGGTTCTGTCCTTTTCCAAGGGTTCCTCTGTGAGATGGTTTTGTTGATTCTGGACTGTTGTTGGTGATGACCCACTGGATATAATTTGATCACGCGGCTGACTTGTGGGTGCCTTGGCCTTGCCTTGGAGACCTCTCTTGGCGCTGGTTACAGCTGCGAGCTGCTGCTCCAGAACGGGGGGCAGCAGTGGCGGTGGGGAGTAACTCTTGGAAGATTGAGCGGACGGAGATGCGTACCTCGAAGGAGGTGACACAGCAGGCCTGACAAGTAGAGGGTGTAAGGCTGCATCTACGTGCTCGATGATTCGTCGTGGCTTGCTATCGCTCGTTGTACCAGTAGCATCCTCGACAACATCATTGTTTTGCCGTCCTTCAACAGTATCGTGTTTCTCCTTTTCACGGATCACTTCCGCGTCGTTGCCGGCAACGGCAGCATGATCACCAATCACATCTACCACCTTTTTGGATTCATCTGAATCAGGTACGGCAAGGGCGGCTTCACCTTGGGTATTGGTTCCTTCTGCCAAATTGTTGGGTTCTGTCGCTGATGCAACTAAAGGATCAGGTTCCCCGGAAGTTTCATCTGGTTGAACGTGTACATAATCTTCAATTTGCTTCGCCTGTGCCCCCTCGTCACAGCCATCATTGGAACTTCCGTTAACGGGGTTTTCAGACTCTGGTGTCGGGGAACTTCTTCCCTGTCCATCAGGCTGCGACTTTGGTAGGTACCGCTGTGCCCTGTTGTTGACTGCTTTTTCGTAGTACTTTGCCACATGATGACTTCCCTTGACGTCCCTTGCTTCCGACAACAGCTTGTGGACGATATTGACATCTTTTTCTGCTTCACGGTTCGAGCCAAGCATATTGTTGCTGTTGCCTGCCACCTTCTTTTCCTTTGCGACCAAGTTTCGAGAACTAATCTGGATGGTGTCGATTAAGTTTTGCATACGGCTCTCTCTTCGCACGCTTTCGTTGGCATTCTTGTCGACCGGGATAACAACTGATGACCGCCGTTCAGATGGGTCCATCCGCTGGACATTCGCAATGAGGCTTTCCATTCTGCCTTTGAGCATGTCATCAACACTGACTAACTCTGAGGGTTTCTCATATTTAAGCTTAGCAGCCAGTGACGCCTCCTCCTCTTGGTTGGTATGAATCTTGTACCAATATTGGCTCTTCAAATACTTGTAAAGGTCAGGGAGTCGCGTCCTCCTGAGCATATTCTCAATGTCTACGTCTTTGTCCTTGTAAACGACTGCTATGAGGCCAGAAACAGCCGCCTCCAAGTCCTCCGGTTGTTCCTCAATGACCTCATTCCATCTCTCCACCACTTGATCGGCATATTCCGACTCTTCTGCCTCAACCTCCTCCTCCACAAGTTCCTCTTCATCCTGTTCTTCGATGACAACTTCCTCAACTGCATCATCCTCAATTATCTCCTCGTCATCTTCGACAAGCACTTCCTCAAAAACCTCATTGTTGCTTCCTTCCACGCGGCCACTTTGGTCCTCCACGTGCTTGATGGTGCGTCCTGGCTTGCCATCGATCGTTGTACCGGTAGTAGTATCCGCTCCATTCGAATTCACGTCTGATGAGTGATTGGCTTGTTCCGTCGTCGCATCATCTTTCGTTTCCTCTTCCTCCAACTCCGTCAGACACCACGAACCCATCACGGACGTTGTCGACGTATTGCTGCGAGCGTCGTCTCCAGTAGAACTCGCCCTGCTAATGACTCCCACGCCAACCTCCTTGACAAATACGACCTCCTCGTCTATAACAGTCCACAGAGAACCCAACTCTTCCTGAAACCTCAGCAAATCGTCCGCTTTTTCTACCTCCTCCTTTCTCTCCCCTACGTCAGGTTTATCATTGACACTCATTGCCCTCAGTCAATACAATAATACAAGTCCTCCTTCTGGTTGGACGAGACGTCGCTGGATGCTCCAACGACTGAATTGTTCCCGAAATTCGAAAAATCACGAGTTCGTCTAGTAGCTAGCTAGCCCCGTAAATTGTCGTCAGAGGCTCTCCACTAACCAGTCCTCGAGTACGCTATGTTGCGCTTGTGCTTATGGATGAGCGGATGTACTGTTGCGATGCTGTTCCGTGCATTCGGCTCAGGTGCCATGCACCATTGTTGTGAATGTGTTGCGGATTGATGGAAAAGAACCTCTTTCGTAGGTCCGCATAATCCTAACTCTACTGTACTTAGGAATTGGGCTCGGGAGAGTGCCGCACACACAAAACAGCTTCCAAAACCAAAAGCAAGAGGCCAAGGCCAACGTCCAATAGAGTGGCCTTCCTGTCATCCCTACAATACAGCACTGTACTGTACAGTACAGTAAAACTAAATGATGCCCCGTCCAAGAATATCTCCAAGACGACCACATTTTCTAGTAGGAACGCTGGCACTAATACTGCTGTTGTCATTCTGCATCCCATGTTGTCAAGCTCGATCTTGCGTTGCCGTTCCCTCGAGTACCACAGGGGTCGACGAGCATCAATGCACGGACGATCCGTTACTGTTGGCGCAAGCAGTGGACCCAACAACCGGCGAACAGACGGGGCGATATAATCTGGGTCTCAGCCAACGGATCGATGGAACGGAATCGGAAAAACAAGCCATTCGGGATGTGTTGGAACGAATGGAGCATTATTTTATCCATGAAGTGCTGTCTCATCCAGAATATGCCAGTGCGCGAAATCGATGGTATGTCATTTATGTCGTATGGTTCTTTTATTATTATGAATGGGCATGCTTGTCCTTTTTGCAATTTCCAACCGGGATGTTTTTTGTTGTTGCACGGTTCATTGACTCATCGATTCATCACTTACTTGCTTCTGCTCGGTTTGGATCCTTTTCGTTGATTTCAGTAAAAACCTAAACGAACTATGCGCCTTTTGGGTAGCTGTTGGTGCGTTTGTTGTTGGTCGCTTTTCCTGCTCTCAATCAATGCTCAGGTTTCCCTGATGGCTCAACCCTTTGCTTGTTTGTTTGTGAAATAGGCGAATGTGAATCCAACAGAATATTCATGCTTTCCAACTGTGCCCTTGCATGTCGATTCTGCCTACTCTTGAATACTGACTTACCAACATCATCATGATTACAGGCGGATCGAAGGTCAGCCCTTGCTATCAAAATGTGACCATGAGAAGGAGAGCGGATTACTGTATTGCAGGTATGATTCTCTTTGCTGAATATCTTGAAGCGACAATACGAAATTTTGCTCTGGTTTCCAGACAAAAGTGATGCCTAGGTGGCTCTCTAAAACAGGAGGAACCTGGGTGCCAGCCAGTGCACACAACAAGCTAGCTAGTGGAGATTGGGCAGTCAAATAGGTACTGTACTATCCATTGCTAATGTAAAGAGCTCAGCGTCCGAGAGGTTTGCTGACGAACCTATTTTTATTAGTACCTGGCTCTTGGCAACAAGTTGACAATCGGTAACGTTAGTGCTTGTTGCCACTTCTGTCAAATCTAGATAGGCACTAGTAACAACGGGGTCTGCTGGATTCTGTAGCAGTGGCTTTCTCGCTGGTCTGCTAGCCCTAGCTAGTAGTGAGGAGGTCGACCAAGCTTCGAATATCCATCCAAGCATATGTTATCAAATAGAGGTACCTGGTTCCTACGGTACATGTAGGTGTACTGGTAGGGAGAAGCGCATGCATTTGGGCAACCAGAATTCAAGCACCAGTCTGGGTGCTTTCTTTTTTGACACAACGGCACCAACTCATGGCCTGCATACAGCAACATCCGATCCCCAAGCTTAACCTACCGGTAGCATCCACGTACCAGTAACTAGAAGATGGCTGGTTGACTCTTCCAACGTTGCCTATGCTGCAGGCAGAAGCAACGTTAGGCAGGTAGCTTGTACAGTACGAGGGGATTGTTTCTATTCTTTCGTTTCTATTGTGGCAGAACTGCGTGGTTATTCATCTTTTTTTAAATTAAGACACTTGCTCAACTACTTGGCAGTTCTCCGGTCCAACTTTGATCACTTTTTCATCCAAAAGCTGGACCGGAATCGTATCAGTGACTTCACTGATTCTTGGGGTGACCACAATCATGCACATTGCCTCGATGATGTTCTTATCCAGGACCTTGTCTTGGGCTGGATCGGCAGCGTCCTTCAAGCGTGACTCTTGATGTCCGGTACCAGGCTGCTCTGCTTCTTCTTGTTCTTCTGCTTTACTACCAGCTGGAATGGCCATGGCAGTGGGGATTTCCGGCTGATCCAGGGGCGTGCAGGGAAGACACTGATGAGGCAACTGTTTGCCTGGATAAAACGGTTGGCTGATGGTTGGCCCCACCACTTGCAGGCGAGGACCAAGCACCACAGACAAGCATCCTGCACGAGAGATACAGCGAAAGGCATGGGTTTGATCGTGTACTCCATCATTGTAGCATTCTTGGCACAAGTCACAGTCGTCACAGGTGGTGCATTGGAACCTGGCGGCTGTTCCAGGCTGGATTCGTTGGCGGCAACCGTTGCAGCCAATGCTCACCATTCGACATTGGCTGTGCGCCGAACGGGAACAACCTTCAGTGCAGGAACATGCTCCACCGTCAAGTCCTCGGCAATGTTCGCAATGCTTACTTTCGATCTCGAGGCGGCCCAACATCGACTGGACCAGCATAATGGCCGCACGAGAGGGCTCGTCACCACCACTGAGGATCCCAGCGAGTCGAACTCGATTGACTTTGAGTGGACCATAATAGTATTCGTCCAACCAGCCTTTACTGCAAACCATGGCCTTGTCGACCTTGACGTTGTGTTTGCGAAGGGTAACTTGGGAATTCACCTCGACACCGAGCGCCGAAGCAATCGAGTCGAGACTGCAGAAAAGGTTCGAGCAAGCGCCGCTCTTGAGGAGCTCATGATCGTCTGCAACAACAAAGATTGTCTTGTTGAGAAAGGTCCTGATGTCATGCACTGAGATTGCCAACCTCAAAATTTCCTCTTGTCGTGTCCTTCTTCGCTTGTGGGCTCTTTGAAAGTCTAGCAGTTTCCAGTCGGAGATGATATTCAACCCACATGCCTTGGTGGCACAGCTGAGGTAGAAGGATAGCTTGGAGATACCATTCTGTGGAATCATCTTCTGTCGGAGTTCCACATTATCGTTCATAAAGATAGAAGGCATGATGATTTTTGGTGCTCTGGCTGTGTTGGTACTTGTCTGTGTCCGAGATTGTGAGGCAGATCTCAATGAAGCAATATGACAACTTCTCAAGAACTTGCAATCAAAGGATGCTCAGCTTGCTTTGGAGTCGATGGTTGAATGTTGAATGATCGATTTGGGTGATTGGTGGTACCAGTGTGGAAGGAAATCACTTTCCCGCAAGGATTTTTGCAAAAATCCGCTTCGTCACCAGGGATTTTTTGGTTAATACCAGCGAGGTACCACGGTACCACTCATGCTCAATACATACAGTACATTATGGTACTCGAGTACTGAACTAACTGGTACCGGTACTGTACACGTACTAGTACCCGACCGTCGCCCACTCGATCATCGGATCGGTGCATAACAGCTGTAGGGGAAGAGAAACTATGCCCTAAGGACGACTGTAAGAATTGAGATTATTCTATTCACGCAATGAAAAAAGCATAAAACTCTCTTTTCCTTTATTCGCGAGGCACTTTTTTGTCAGACAGTTGTCAATTAGACGATGTGCTCTGTGGTCTGCTGTGGAGTTCTCTGGAATGAATCGAATGATCGATCGCTTGGTTGGTATTTACTGTTATTACTTACTGTGTGGAGGGGCCAAAAAGTAGCAGTAATTGCAGTAATGCAGTAATTACTCAGTAAAAGTAATATAGGTCAGTAATCCTAGCTAGTGCCAATGGCAGTAAAAGTAAAGGAATTACTGTTTACACAGGAATTACTGCAGTAATTTCAGGTACTAGGCTAAACAAGAGACAACAAGGCCACCATTAGAGGCAACATTGGTGGCAATTCAGCTACACCAAAGGAGGCAGTGAAGCTTCCTAGAGCCCTTGTGGCGTATTGTGCGTGAATTCCTTGTTTGCTCCTGGTGCATACACCTTTCCTCTATGAGCAGCCACTGATTCGATGACCTGATAGCCTGATAGTGAGGCTACAGCACCGGTATGTACTTCCCACTGAAGCACCTCTGGGTATATCTTCCTCGTTCTGTTGGAACTTGATATCTAGCTCCTCTTTCGGTGACAACACTTCTCCGTGGTGCGGTTTTCGTGCTGGTGGCTTCCGTCGCATTGATGAGTCGATCACTCGGTTTCGTACAGTGCCTTGCACCTCTATGGTACGGACACGGCAGATTTAGTTTGAAGGATACGGTACAGGTACCGGTAGCTCCAAGAGGTGATACCCTGCTACTAGTAAAGAGCAAGCAAATAAGCAGGCTGCGAGAGTTGCTGCTGCTGCTGCTGTCATGCGAGTGTCATCTCACCTAACTCTTGCACCTCTACTGGGGACGGTGCAGCAGATCTAGTAGTTTGAATGATGCTAGCTCCAAGAGGTGCTACCCTGCTGCTGGTAAAATGCAAGCACATAAGCAGGCTGCGAGAGTTGATGCTGTCACTAGTAGGTATCTCAGTGCGACATGCAGATAGTTTGAATGATACGGTACGAAGCTCCAAGAGCTACTACCCCGCTGCTGGTAAAATGCAAGCAAATAAGCAGGCTGTGAGAGTTGATGCTGTCATGCTAGTGTCATCTCACCGCAGATCTTGCACCTCTATCGGGCTACGGTACCTGCAGAATTTAGTTTGAATGTATACAGTACGGAGCCCAAGAGATGCTACCCGCTGCTGTAAAACAAGCAAATAAGCAGGCTGAGAGTTGATGCTGTCATGCTAGTGTCATCTCACCGCAGATCTTGCACCTCTACGGTCCGCACCTACCGGTACCTGCACGATCTATGTAGTTTGAATGATAGCATACAGTACGGTCCCAAGAGTGCTACCCTGCTGCTAGTAAACACCAAGCAAATAAGCAGGCTGCAAGAGTTGATGCTGTCATGCTATGTCATCTCACCGCAGATCTTGCACCTCTATCGGTACCCGCACCATACCGGTACCTGCACGACTATTGTAGTTTGAATGATCCATACCAGTACGGTAGCTCCAAGAGATGCTACCCTGCTGCTAGTAAAACAAGCAAATAAGCAGGCTGCAAGAGTTGATGCTGTAGCGTATGTATCTCACCGCAGATGCTACGGATCGGTACGTGTAGGGCAGATCTATTCTAGAGTTTGATACTGGTAGCTCCAAGACGTGCTACCCTGCTGCTAGAAAAAAGCCAGCAAATAATGCAGGCCGCGAGAGTTGATGCTGCATGTCATGTACCGGTACGGATACCGGAGTTCCGGAGTAATCCACCGGAATCCTAGGAATTCCGCAGGAATCGTGCATGCCTCTAATTCCGGTGACGTTTTACGGTTACCATTACGGTTGTTCTATAGAATTCCGGAATCGTACCGTAAGTAGCCAGTAATCCGGAATTCCGACAGTAATTACCAACCAAGATCGATCGAATGGCATAAATAAATGCATAAATAAATGTGAAAGCTATGAAATAAATAATATTGGGCGATATACTACGGCCTCGGATTGAATTGGCCAAATGGGCTCGGAAGAATAATTGAGGGTTGCTGGGAAGAGAATTCAAGGGGTGGGAAGAAATTCGAGTCAAATTTACTTAAAGACCTTTTCCTTTGTTTGGGATTATGCGCGCCGGGCGACACCATCGAATTTTCCAGCCGATTCCGTGGAGGTTCGGATTTGTGGCTCTGTAGAGACTGTACCACAGCTCTACAGGGGCAGTCTGATTTTCTTCCCAGCACCCCCAATTTTCTTCCCAAGCCCATTCTGGCCAATTCAATCCGAGGCCGTAATACTACGCCTTCGGATTCAATTGGCCAAAAGCTCTCCGGAAGCAAATTCGAGGGGCTCTCTCAGGAATTCGAGGGCTCCGAAGAAAATTCAGAGGAGATTTACTTAGAGGACATTCTTCTTTTAAGGTTAATGCTAGCCGTTTCTCCATTCCTTCCGGTGTGTCGCCCGCGCGAAATAACGCCTCAGATTATGGAGCTTAGTTCCGATTTGTGCCTCTGTAGAATTCAGTACCAGAGCTCTACAGGGCAACTCGGAATTTCTTCCCAGCCCGCCAATTTCTGAGAGGAGCCCTGAATTCTTGAGTGGAGCCCTGTGGCCAATTGAATCGAAGGCGTAGTACTATTTTTTTTAAATAGTATTATGGAACCAAGCTGAGCTCATCTGAGTAACGGAGCATCGAGTCGCGTCGCGTCGCGTCGCATCGCAGTGAAAGACGTAAAGATGGGGTATTATTTGCAATCAATGGGAGGATTGTACCCCTTTCTTTGATGCAAAGGCAGCTCGCGATATTGCTTGCAGCCGTGCTGTACAGCCGCAGTCGTCTTCCTTTTCTTTCCAAGCTCATGTCTCTGGAAACTGGAAACCACCCAATTGCATGCAGCTGAGCCAAGCAGTAAAGTCGCGACTTTTACTTGTGCTTGGTGCAGTTTCCTCACGTAATGAGAATGAATCTTCTCGGGAGTCGCTCGCGCCCCGCAAGAGCCTGCCGCTTTCTTCCTAGGTTGCTTCATCCCATCATCGACTGTACGTCGTACAGCTGTACTAAGATGATTATCAAGGAACATTGTCAAGAGCTGCAGATTTTTATTGAACAGCATGCTATTCCATGAGATGGTATTCATTTTGTGGATTCTGGTTTTAGCTACCGGACGAATCAATCAGCCCAACCCGGGGGAACCCTGCCTGCTGCGGGAAGACAAGGGAAAGATCCAATCGAATTGAGGGGTCCAGTGGGGCTCTTTTTCGGCCTGGACCTTGGTGGAAACGGGGAACACAAAATTCCTAGTTCACGCTTTTAATATCTTAGGGGCTTCGACTCGACTCTTGCTTTTGCTTGTGGCACAGTCGAATCTTCGAGGTTGTCATTTTGCCACCGAAATCTCGAACAATGGTACCCCAGCTGGGATGATCCCGTTCCCGTGTACGGCGTCGGGCAGTGTTCCATGCCATCGAGACATATCGAGATCCTGCGGCGACCTCCCCCCCCCTGACTTTCAATGGTTAGAAGACAAGCTACGTGTACGATCTCCAAACTGGCAGTCTGAATTGACCCAGCCATCCTCGACTAAGGCTTCCAAAAGAGCCACGGCAGCCACAGACATCGGAGATCGCTCTCCAACAGAGACAGGATTCGATCCTGCTCGGCGGAATCATGATTCTTTAGCAGCCACCGACTTTAACTGCACACCTCTGATTTCCCAGCAGTCAACATGAGAGGAAACCACTTTTCACCGTTCTCGGAAGTTACTGGGGCTGCCGGCTAGTAATACAACTTAGAATGTACATGTACGCACCAATACTTCCTGGCAGCAACTCTACATTGAACTCGGGCGCATAATGTAGGTTGTGATGCCTTCACGCGAGCAACCAACTCCGATTTGTGGGCCAACTCTTCTCAGTGACACCTATCACACATTTTGAACTAGCAGTAGCAGCCTACCGGTACCGTAGCTAGGGCCAGGCCACAAGTATCAGGAGTCAAGAAGGTGGGCTTTGAAGCAGCTTGTTGTGTGAAGTTGCTTGAAGTCACCGCCAAACTGAGGTGATTGCTTGCAATGTGCCCAATGTGAACCTCCGGGCTCTGACATCTATCTTTGATGCGGACAGCAAACAAACTGCTTCTCACAGATCGTGCCGGCCACAAAGAATGACTCCATAAAGGAGGATCTCTTACCTCATGCGAAGGTTCACTACACAGACGAGATGTGCATGTTCTGTGGCTCCAGCTTGGTGTGAAGCAGTTGCGAGAGGCTTGGTTCGCCTGCATTAGCCATGGCAGCAAGGGCTTTTCTGTTTCTTGCAAACATGTTGCACCTTGTAGTTTTAGTAAGATTATTTCATTTGATGTCTATTATTAGTGGCAGGGAAGCAGAGAGGCACTTTGTCCCGGTGAATCACAATGCAACCGCATGAGAGTTCCTGCCGCCTCTTTTTCAGCCTGACGACCTTCTTCTCCACCTCCTCGGCTGCCGTCCACTCAACTTATACACTTCTGCCTACTAGTACTAAATCCTTTTCTTGCCACCAGCAGTTCCCAGCGGACGCGCATCCTGGAGTCCGATCAATTGGTAGTGCCAAACAGTCTTGATGAGGTGGGTTGCAATGTGAACGGTGTGAAATCCTGGTTCACTGGATGGTGGACTTTGCATATCCACTACATACAGCAACAAGTTGGTCAAAAGAAGGAGGTATTTTTGAGGCTTTGGGCTTGTCAAGAGGGCATCAAAGAGAAAGAAGACAATTGGAAAGACTGTCATTTGAACAAACACCAAGTCATCAATGGATTCACTGGTCAAGTGCCACATGATCCCACCGAGCTGACCAATCGCACAGGCATAAGCCATGAGTTGCTTCAGCAAACCCTGTGGTTGGTATTGATAGAAAAACACATAAGCACCATAAAAGTTGGTCAACGCATAGACCACATCCTTCATTTCAATGCGCCAGGGAATGCTTTTCCAGTCTGCCAACTCATTAGCCAATCCAATGTAGTAATCAGTTTCCAAAGTCCTGGTGTCAAAGAAGAAGGGGAGCTCGAAATCAAAAGTGGTGGTAGTATTCGTCATGGTTTTGAAACGAGAGAGTAAAAGGTTTTGTTTTTGCTTGTTCGTAGTTTGCTCGTTTGGTTTTTGCCTTCTGTTGATTGTGAGATGTTTTGTGTCTAGGGAAGCAAAAAACGAGGATCTTCATGTCAGGAGCGGCCACCAGAATCCTTCAATGGTTTCAGATCGCACATACTGGCCGAATACCTGGAAACGAGTGATGACGGTACCTTGTTTTGCTTTTAGCCGTCATCATACTAGTACCGGTACCGAGAACCCTTGAATCCCTGAATGGTTTTTAGAATGCATCGCAGTGGCCGGGTAGAGTTGGTTGTGAAGAGGGTTCCCAGAATGCGTTCTCAACCCATGGCCCACGCTACGCGTCCGCAGCACCGTTGTTCGTCAACTGGGGATTCGATTCGATTCGATTGGCGATTCATTCGAATGATCATCGATTGATTCGATCAATTGTCTTTCGACGTCTGGCCTTCTGCCCTGTGATGAAGAATGAGTGGACGTGCACGTCTCATGAACGCTTATCGCTCTACTAAAAGTAACTGGAGGCACAGCACAGCGGCAGCAAGAAGACGAGACAACAACTTGAAAACTGTTGGTGAGTTTGACCATGGCGACGCCCGTCCAGCGTTTTGATGTTTTCCCGCCGCTACGTTGGATCGTTGGAACGATGATAGCTCAGGTGTGGCAGGGTGGTGGCAATGGGGGTATCATGTAGCTACAACCACGTTGCCACCTCCGTGGTACCTCGATTTCGTTTGAAACATGCCCCCATCCATCGATTGTTCGTACGCTGAGGCTCAGTGCATGATTGGCATCCGCTCGAGCTTGCCGGTGTCTGATTCAACAAGTCTGTTTTCGTTTCTCACAAATCCGATTTTGTTGTTTTGACTATTACAGGTTTTTCTCTCTTAGTCTTTTTCATCCACTACTAGAATACAAACAATCCACAATGGGAAAGGTTCACGGATCTCTCGCTCGTGCCGGAAAGGTTAAAGGACAGACACCCAAGGTGGAAGCCCAAGAAGACAAGAAGAAATTGCCACGAGGCCGCGCCAAGAAGCGCCTGCAGTACAATCGTCGTTATGTCAATGTTGTCACTGGAATGGGAGGAAAGCGAGTGGGACCCAACTCCAACGCTGACAAGATGAAATAAACTGCTGCTTTGTTATACTATATTACTAAAAAGACTAATTTAGATCTCTTCCAACATCATTTTTCCAAGCAGTGTTTTAGCTATGTTCAATTAGATTTCTGCGAAAGCTAGTACTCAATCAAATGAAGGGAACGGATGGCTCCACTTTGTGCTCTGCTGTCATCGGCCTATCTATTTCGCTTCTGCTCTAGCTACTAGTAGCATTTTTGGAATTACTTGGTTGGTCTAGTTTACATATTGCAACCCTCGGTACACAGTAACGATGCTTGTGGAGTTGTGCAGAACAAGGTGCAGACAAATTGATACGGAAAGCAGACTTTTCGGAGGAACAAATCACAAATAAAATTGGCTGTCACAAGTGTTCTTCACTTCAGTAGAACATTGCAGCCCAACAGCACTTGGCCGCTGAAGCACTCGCTTCATGAGGATGATTACGTGGGACTCTTCTTTTCATCACTGGGCTGTGCTTTCTGAATACGCCGAATCAAATCACTCGTGGACAAACCCTTGGTCCTCGGCAAGGGTTTTGCAATACCCATTTCGCGTGGAACGCGGTAGTAGGGATCATCTTTGGGATCTGGATAGCGATCCAAATATTCCTCCCCAAATGCCACGACGTGAATTTGATGCAGTTCCAGAAACTCTTCGGTCAATCCGAAACATGGCGCATTGGGGATGACTTTGGTCACTGCTTTGCATCCTTGGACTTCGGCACATCGTTCGGCATGGGTCATGATGGGTGGTCGTTTGTAATTGTTGGCATCTTCATCGCCCACAACTCCCACATACAACCGATTACCATACGCCAGTGCGTTTTGAAAGAGAACCTTGTGCCCCACATGACAAAGGTCGTAGACACCGTCGCAGTAGACTTTTTGCAAGCAAACAATGCAAGCGGGAAATGTCAGAATGGAAACAAGAATTGGCATTCAAAAGTGCTCCAATTTTTGTAAAATTCTGCACGTACCATTTCGACAAGTACTAAAGAGCGGCATGTTCATGTAGAAGCACAGATCCGCAAAGACAGCAATATAGTATACAAAGACCAATGCCAAAATCGTGGTATGACTCAGCACGGCAGCCATACTCATCAAGACGACCCAGGGATGAATTTCTCGTCCTGCCATTTTGGCCAACGTCACATCACTGGTCAGCACGGCCATGAAGAACCCGTCACAAACAACATCGACCACCTTGGTTTCACCTTCCAAGCCAAAGTGAATGAGAATGGCGGGAACAATTCTCATGAGGAGACTGCTGCTGAGGCCAAAACGACTCCATCCATGCGGAGACCTCAACAATAGTGTTTTGGTCACGGCCAGCACGTACATGGCGTAATAGAACGCCTGTACAATTTCACTGGCGACCTGCCTGGGATTGTCGAGGTACTTTTCCATTTTTTCTTCCTTGGCGCGTCCCACATTGATGAGGTGTCGTATAAAATTGCGCACCGTGCTCTCATAGACAGTCAATACCCAATCGAGTCCCAGTGTTCCTCGAATGGAGAGCAGACAGATGCACACCACAATGACATCACCGGGTCCTGTGAAGACGTTGTATCGCAATCCAGCGTTTCGATGAAACGCCGATAAATGTTTGTAAAACAAAATCAATTGCGAGGCTTGTACGGCATTCCACTGTGTTTCTATCGATGTTCCTCCCAAACAATAGGTAGTCAACAAGACCAAGAAAACCGTGGCGCAGGAATCGCAGCTGTATTTGAAGAGTTCTCCAAGCGGCGTGCGTTGTCGAATGCGATCGGTATGAAATCCTTCCATAGAGGTTGTGGCAAAAAATAGCACAATGGAAAGGACGGCCACCCACGTGCAGGACGTGGGATAGTAATCGCCATAGAGATTGGTCAGATACCAGCCATGGCCCAGTATCAAAAATCCAGAGAGCGTCACCACATTCGGAGCCACCGTGTCGGGAATGTACTTGTACGCCAAGTATTCAAAGAGAGGACTCGTCAAGTGCTTGGTCAACGACTTGTCCTTGATCTTCTCTTTCCACTGACTAAACGTGAGTTTCTCGTGGGGCGTTAGGAACAACTCGAGCCATCCCTCGGTAGCTCGGACCACCGCATTGGTTCCAAACGACGATGCTCGGTGCAGGGATTGTGGGATGTGGCCATTGCCATTCATCTTCTTGGTCGTCTTCTTCTTGAGCTACAGCACGTATCACTTCTCTCGCTTGCTTTCTTGCTTTATCTCTAGCTACTTCTCCGCAACTACCTCCCTTGATCAAGCATCCACAGACAGGTCCAAAGCAGTAATGGCTCTAGCCAGCCAGACTTCCACGAAAACTGTTTGCTGGCCGAGAAATGCGTTCTTGTCTGCTTTCGTGGACAAGAAGGGGACAAGGCGAAGGAACACTGCACTCATTGGTTGGTTGTTGACGAATGAGAAATGAGAAGAAAAGAATATTCGAGCGAGCCTGTGCCGAGGTGAGTGAGGTGGGAAAGTTTAATCCAGCAGAGCCTTCAAATTAGCTTGTTTGTGATCAGGGCGAGGGATGTACGACTGTACCGGTACGGTACCAGGTACCGGAACCGGTACCAGTACCACCTGGTGCTAGTATGATACCTGCCTCAATGCGACAGGAACTTGCTTCAATTCACACAAGCAATGGCACTCCTCCTCGCTGGGCATTGCACTCAAGGCAAGCACAAGCTACTGGCATTCCCATCCAACATTTGACAAAATTACAAATGAGCATCTGGTGGAGGGCATCCAAACCCTTGGATCATGCTAGACTAGTATGGAGTGAGTGATTATGTATTCTTGGTTGACATGATCCGATTCAGGAGGTGGTTCTGGAACTGCGGCAATCTATCATGCATGTACCGGTACTCAAAAGTGAAATTGTATGAAGTTGGATTTTGGGTATCCATCCATGGCATACAAAGTCCTTCAGGACTATGCATATCTATGAAAGAACAACAAGCAAGTTGGTCATAGTTGCTCAGGATGCCCTACATGTACAAGATGGTCGGTGGTCCTGGAAGTATCATGAATGGATTCAAGTGATTGAAACTGATTAGGCCAGAGAACTTATGCAAAGTCCCACTTTATGAGGACTCCACTGCTCTCATCTCCTGTCTGGACAAAGATGAACATAGCCAGTTATGATAGCCAGTTGTCCAGAACACAAGAAAAGGAGCGTTTACAGCATTCATTTCATCAGGCTCCTTAACCCCTCATGGAGGGAGCAGAAGCCAAGAAGACTTGCCCTGTCCTTGTTTCCACAATGATGTATGACACGCAAAATATACAGTAGTTAAAGTTTAGGTAGTAGTTGCTCTCAACATAACTAGGAATATCCCGATCAAGCGGCTTCTCTCCACTTGACTCTGAATTACGGTTTGTTGGTTGCAAACAATTAACTACTATTGATGGCTGGATCGTTCCTCCGAAACATGATACATTTGCTTGCATATTTTGCCAGCTGTTCTCGCCTGCCTCCTTCCAAGCAGGCCTTTAGTGTGTGTAGCTACTGTTACTCTCTATTGAAATCTTCTTGTATGTGGTGGCTTGGAGCTGAAAATGTTAGAATGGTCCACCGCAGCTGAATGCCTTGTTCTGAGGTAACAAGAAGAACGAAGCAATCAACGTGAGAAGTTGTGTATTGCGGAAACAATTATTTCAAAGCAGTCAAAGCGGCGTCGGCTTTTGATTTACACGATAGGAACACTTACTAAGAATGATGTCAGACCACCTTTCTTCTTCTCCGTCGGTTTTGACGATTTGTTGTGGAGCCTTTTCATGAATATTGTGTTGCGGTCGTCATTTTCTTTTTGTGAATCGTCATCGTCGAAACCATGGTTGTTGCCTCGGTGCGGCTGTGGTTTGCCTTTGGCATTCTTAGCTGCCACGTATCTTGAAAAGTCAACCAGGCCACTGCTATTGTACGAATACTCTTCATCGTCAAAGCTAAGACTGGCACTCTCTGGCTCAAATTGGCACGATCCTATTTGCAACATGACAGCGCCCAGATCTTCGAGGCCCACATCCGAGTTAAACTCTGTACTGTCGTCATCGTAGTCGTACAAGAGACCGTTGTCATCATCATCCAGCCCTTCGGATCTCGTCTCCGAACCAGATGAGGAACCGTCATCGTTTTCGTCATCATCATCTTCTTCGTCTTCTTCTCCGTTTTCTCCAATGGTGTCCAGCAAGGAGACGTCTCGCGAGGCAGTCTCTTGCCATGACGCCACACTGCTCGATCCAGAGGAACTGCTGGAGTGGTCATCACTGGATTCACGGAGAACGATTCCCGCCTTATCTACCGTAATGGCGATCTTGTCGCTGTTCATTCGAGGAGATGCGGATCGGGACGACAAGGAAGAATCATTGCTGCTCCTCGTGGTTGACGAAGAAACACTGTAGGATGAGGATGATGTCAAGGACGATACGCGGCTTTTCATGGCCTCTCCAAAGGCAAATTCGGTCCATGATTTCATATTTTGCAGACCTCCACTGGCACCTCCAGTGTGGCTGCTGTAACCTGAGGAGGAAGAATCGGTGCTTTGGTCAAAGGAACCAGATTCAGAGGATGATTCAGATGCCGTGGACGACCTGGAAAAGCTGCTGGCAATGGACGAAAAAGTCTTTTTGACGCCGTGTTGTATTTCTTCTGTTGAATGAGATAGGGATTCTGTAAAATTGGTAAATGCAGACTTGGCCACTGATTGCGGGTCTGATCTGACACTCCTAGTATCCATAGAACGATAGTCGGAGTAGTCATGCCTTGAATAATCTTGCGACATGGACCTGATATCCGCAGTGAATTGCGTGCTAGAGTAATCTAGCGAGGCTGTTTCCAGTTCTATCGGCATTTTGTTGTTGTTCTTTCTTCAATAGTATGTTGATCTGTTGAATGATTGAACTCAATCCATTGCCAAAGGCAGTCGTAGTACCTGGTATGCTTTCGACTATCTTTGTGTTCGACAGACAGCACTCGAGTACTCGCAAGCCTATTGATCCTATCACGTATCTCTTTGTCTTCTACAGATTCAATTGATCAATTCTTGAGCTATTCTTGTTTGTACGCTCGCTGTATGTAGCTGAACGAGTTTACTCTTGCTCTTGTCTTGTATGGACGGCTGATTCTTCCAAGTAAAGTAATGCTGGTTTCGAGCGATAATGTGAGCTCGAACCAACAGATTGTGTCGACATGCTTCTGCCTAAACACACGTGATTACAAAGCATGTTTCATAACAATAGCCTTTAATCCCGCGAGTAACACACGGGTGTGCAAACAGTGTCCGAATATCGAATGCGATGCTGAGCGAAACCATCAGCTTACGGTATTAGTAGTCTATCATCCCTTTTGTTGCCCGATGCAACAGCTATTTGACATTTGACATGATGTATCAGTTGAAGGTCAGGATGACGGGAACAGCTACCGGAACCCGTCATGTTGTTTGCGCAGCGAGCGCCCAGCGGTCAAGTTTGTTACTGGTAGGCTCCCAAGTAGTTGATAAGTAGAGCAGGGAAATATCCAAACATGAGTGCCGAGGCAAAAGAACGAAGGAGTTTATGAGACCAGGACAAGTAAATATACCTTCCTGCTCGCTCAGGGCAGGAGTGGCGAAGATGCGATGGCAGCCAAGGCGGGGCAACGATCACCCCAAAGGATGATTCGATTTAATCGGTTGCAGGTCGAACGGATCGGACGATGGGACGTCAGGACAACAAGTAACTCAATACCTCTTTATCCTTTAGTAAATTTAAAGCTTGCTTCCGCTAGACTCAGCCATGGCAGTATGAATATCTCTTGCGCAGCAGGAAATTAGGTGAACAACCACGAATTGGGTTTTGGCCTGGTGGCGTCTCCAAAAAGGGCAATATCTCTGGTAAACAGTTCGCAGCAACTTTAGCTGAGTTGTTCCTTGAACAAAGGAGTCAAATGCTCTGCGACACGTAGGGTCTCAACAGCAATGTCAATGGTGGCGATTCCAGCGGGATCAGTACCCTTGGCGCAAAAGGCAGCGACCTTTTCCTTGACCGTAATGTAGTCGGGATCCTGGGAGAAGAAATATGGCATGGCTCCTGGGTACTCGGCCTCCAAAGTGGCGACATTGGCCTTGTCCTCCTCATCAGGCATGGAATGGCGGAAAGCTTCCTTACCATCCACTTCGACCATGGCATAAGAAGTGTCTCCTCCGCAGCGGTCTGCTTGGACACTGACTTCCTTGCCTGTCTTGGTCTTGATGGTGAACTTGATTTTATCAAAATCAGTCCATTCCTTGCCACTGGGTCCCTTGAGGGTTTGGCAGCTGGAAAACGTCTTGTCTGCCGTGGCAGTCTCAATGTTGTCGACGGAAACATCAAAGAAACTGACAAGGAGAGCAAGCTCGTGAATGGCCATGTTCTTGAGCATACCCTCGGCATTGCGCTCAAAGCACTCTCCGAGAGACTCGGGTGTATTTTCGTAAGTGTTGTTGGACACAAGGGTAACATGGGATCCGGCAGTGCTCTTGGCAAATTCAAGGGCCTTGCTCACATACTTGCACACATTCTTGTTGTATCCCATGAGAACTCTGACGCCGGCAGCTGCAGCTTCCTCTTTCATGGATTGCAACTCAGCAACAGTGGGTGCTCCGGGTTTTTCGAGGTAAATGGTGGTGCATCCAGCCTGATTTTTAAAGAAGCACACAAGAGTTTAGTGTATCGAGACAACAACAAAAAAACGCACACACATGGAATTGCCAATAAAATTAGTTTCTTTTTCATGCTCTTACCTTGATGGATTCACCAAGGAGGCGTGGATTGTCGGCAGTACGTCCAGAAACCAAAGCCAAGCGTTTCTTTCCTTCTGCGACAGGAGGAAGATCCGCGAGGCTGAGGAAAAACTGAACACCATGTTTGGCCTCAGACTCGCTCTTGTATTCGGCAAATTCTTTTCCGGGAGGGCTGTCCTTGCCTGTGACGAGGCAAAAAATGTTTTTAGCTTCCGAGTGAGCTACCCAAAGATAATGGATACCCATCCATTGAACCTGCAGACCTACCTCCTCCCAAGAACCATGGTTCCACAACGAAGCACAACTTGGCAGAAGGACACTTATCCTTCATGAGTTGCTCGGCATGGTACCATCCCATTCTATGAATCCAGTCAAAAAATTGTAGAGAGTGTTAGTTAGGTCCACGATACAGACAACACCGTCCATGGCCCCAACGAAACAAATCCAAAACTCACCCTCGCTTGGGGGCTCCACATCCCACCAAAACCACTTCACACTGTCCGTCTCCTGCTGCCGCTGGCATGTTTCCTGTTAAAATAGATTGGATCTTGATGTTGGAAAAGAAGTGTTTTGAGTTGCCACGTTACTTGTAGCAACAATTCTGTTTTGCAATTGTGTTCTATTTTTCTTTTTGGTTTGAAGCCGCAATCTTTGAGTATCCTGCAACGTTGCGCTCGTTGAGAACCCTCCGTTTGGCCTCTTTTTGGATTTGTTCCTCCACAAAAAGATACGCCTCCGTGAAGTTCGGTAGAAAATCCACTTACGAAAGTCAACTGCGAGAAAGTTGGTGTCTTTTCAAGGCGGTCGGGGGCAATTGCCTCCGGCTGGCGACTGAAACCCTGCGAATCACTGATACTGGTATGCTGTCATCATCGTCACCCTCCTTGAGAAAGAAAGATCCTGACGGTGGGAGAAATGCTGCGGGAGTCAAAGAGACCACTTCAGGCATTACAATGATGCTCGGAGTTTGCTATTCTATTCCTTCGCATTGCTTTATATAGTCTTCTGGAAGTTACAGGCTATTAGTAGCTAGTAATGTCATCCAGTTGCGGCATCGAGGGAGGAGCTTCAAACACGACGTTACAAGTCAAAGCTAAGGGTCCAGAAGTTCTCGCACGGGTTTTCCCTCCAGTAATACTTACGGGTGATGGAAGACTCAGAGAACGTACACTATCAAAGTAGCCAGACCGCTAGATCCTAGAATAACGTTTACTGCGCCGCAGTCTAGCTCGCTCACTGCTACCTAGCTAGGTCGAGATCTTCTGAAGCTGGATGTTCGCTCAAGGGCCGACTTGGATGAAGGATGAAACGTCCTTGGCAAGCAAGTGGCGTCGACTAAGATGAGGCAAGCTGCTTCGCTATGAGTTTCCACCTGTAGTGCTTTACTTCTCCATGTGTAAGCAAGAAGTCTTCGTTCACACCCCTTGACAGTCTGTTGGTTTCCACTTTCATTATCGAATCCAGCTCTCAAGACATGGACGAGCATTTTTGTATGTTGTAGGAACACTCATCGTGCAGGTGCGTGCAGCCTGTTGTTTGCTTGCGCCCTGAACCTTCCAGTTCCAACGATGCGGCGTGTGTGTGTGACTGCCAATAACTCTCTTGTCCTGCGCTGATCAAAATGAGCTGCATCATGGTGGTGATCACGATTGCTTTGTCTCTTTTGTTTCCTCCTCACTGATGACAGGCGAGGAATATATTGGAGCCGCCCTTCGACCCGGCACAATACTGGGAATGACCGTTCGTTCAATGGCATCCCCTCGATCGAGTAGATTGAGCACGTGCGATATCATGGGATGTCCTTTCTCCATGCACCATGTCCGCAAACTCTGTACGGCACCCATGCCGTGGCGGCAATCTCGGCTTCTTGTGGCACGGGTTCGGGAATGATCACAGTACCATCCACATCTTCTTTTCATGGATCCAATCGGCAAACGAAATAATATCGGATCGTCCATTGGCTACCTGCGTATGTCGGAAACAAAGAACATTCCGAAAAGTGGTTTGAATTCTCTCTCAACAACAACAACGGCGTGCTTT
>CAICTM010001090.1:0-37689 GCA_903772945.1 Seminavis robusta | reverse complement strand
ACGCGTGAGTTATCTGGTCCAGCAAGCTACAGACTGATATTACTTTGAGCTCCACTGCTGCCGAGTATGTTGCCTTCAGCATGTCAATGAGGGAGCTGCTTCCTATGCGAGCTTTGCTCAAAGAAATTGGTAGCAAACTGAATATGCCGGTAATTACTGACAGTCTCGTGCGCTCTACAGTGTTCGAAGACAACCAGGGTTGCCTGTCTCTTGTGAATGTTCCCAAAATGTCTGCACGCAACAAGTATTTGGCATTGAAGTACCACTTCTTCAGGTCCAATATCGGGGAGTCGAAGGGCATCGTGGCTAAGTATATTCCGACTCTGGAACAACGGGCCGACATTTTCACTAAGGGTCTTCCGGCTCCACAGTTTGCTGTCATTCGGAAGCTCCTCATGGGATGGTAATTTACCTCAGCACTTTGCTGGGGACTCTCTCCTATCGTTTCTTGCTCCAGCTTCATTTCAGCTGTAAGGGAGTGCGACGGGATACAGCTTACAATTCAGCTTTACAGCTTTACAATTGGCAGGCTTATTCTAGAAAATAATCAATAACTGCTCACTTATTTGGAAATACAAACTTTACATCTCTTAGATCCCTAGATTAATCAATGCACAATGGTATTGTCGCAATTGTGAATCCCATGGAATGTCCATGCTCCCGTTGAAAGAGAAATGGTTGAGGCTTTTCGACTACCTGTAGAAAGAGTCGTGTTTCTGTTGAGCCGTTGATTGTGTCGAGTACAATCGTGATGTCCCACTTCCACGCTGTGGTCAAAACAATATGAAACGTCTCTCGTTGAGATTGTTTCCTTACGCCACTGTGTCCTCGCTGGTCTATCTGCTCATAAATTTGACATTGGACCTGCTTGGACCAAAATACGGAAGAAGAAGAACCAAATGCAGAACGGACAACTCTACACGATTGCTGACAACAACAATGTCGTTGCGGAGGGGTTCTTCGATGTTGACAATGTCCAAATGAACTGGAATGATGGAGTCCATGATGAGGACCTTCACCTTCCTCAGGTCCGGCGTGTCCATCGTCATATTGGTATGGTTGCGGTAAGTATGAAACGCTTCATGGATGTTACCGCGACGGGTTATGAAAAACTTGATGAATTCGAAGATGAACAGTTCAACAATATGATTCCAAGCGCTGACTGCAAAGCCATGGTGTTGGATCCTGTAGTCGACTGGATTAGCAAAGTCGACCACCATGTCAAAGCGAACTTTTCCGACGAGTACGGCATCAACATTACTTTCTTCCCACGTGAAAGAGGCTTTGATGATCGTGGCGAGATTGGTGGTGGTGGGAACCAGAGCCTTCGTGACATCCTAGGCGAAGAGGCTTTCCGCCGTGTGATGGACGTTGTAGGAGTCTTCAGTATGATGCGCCAGGTTGCTCGTGATATCAATCATATCTTCGACCTCAATGAAACGAGACGTGGGGGGGTTGCTTTCATCAATTCAGGTACTGTCTTGGAGGGAATGGATTATCATATGCGTGACATGATTGAGTGGCCACGAATGTTTTCTGAGGAAGTCGCTGGTGTCTAATAAAGTATAGTAAACCACGCACATAGGCTCACTTTCTAATGCTTCTTGGCCCCACCTGGAGAAAGTGCCCGGTCCCAGTATATCCCCTTGTACTTGCTGCCCTCTACGACATTGCTGCACACTCGATCTAGGGACTCCCTTGTAATGTCAAGCGCGAAGGGTAGATTGGAATCGAACATGTAGCCGCCTACGAAGCTGACACCATGGTTCAATCCTACTGTGCTCATCTTGCCGTTCTTCCCAATGTGGTGGGCCTTGATGACAGCAACAACTGGCAGCTCCAGTGGATTATCCCGTCTTAGTGGGTTGAACCTCTCTCTGTGTTTGTGTCTCATCCGCACTCTGCCGTAGCTCTCTTCTTTGGCTTTGAAAGTCTTCATCACGGCGTCCAGGAGACCTTCATCTGTCGCTGCCTCTGACGAGGCACGGAGTCTTGGAGTAAATGAGAGTATTTCCTCTGCCTCCTCAGAAAACCAATATGGCAAAGGCGCTGTGAAGGAGCTTACGAGAACATCCCATCGATGTTGGTTGGTTCTGGTAGCGAACAGGGGACTGAATTTGTCTGGGGACGCCAATAAATAATGCACCCTCGATCCCACAGGCAAGTGGCATCGTACTCCTGTTTTTTGGCATTATCAAGTGTATCTCTCGGTATGTGTTGTTTCGCCCAGTTCATGGACACCGTCGTACCAGCGCCCTGGTCCATTACTGTGATTTGTCGTCTATGAACTCGATCGAGCGAATTGTGTTGTATTGAGTTTTCTTCAGATCATACTCTGCACTGAAGCCCACCACCGACTCGGTACCTTTCGTCCAAATAGGCAGTGTGGTGAGAATTGATCTCACGTACTTGTCCTGTAGATCTGTTTCGAGTATTTCGAGTTGGCACACCATATCCTTCCGTGCCAACCGTCACCCTCGATCTGCGCAATTCCTGTACAAGCAGGATGTTGGAGTGCTTGTCAACAAGTACAAGCCGCTCAATGTTATTGATACACCACCACTTGTCGCGATCCAGCGTCTTATTTCTGTGGACTCTTCTCTGTCTGGGAATCGCGAGCTTTCTTCGGAGAGCACTCAATCTCTCTCAAGGAATGGAAAGATTTAGAGTTGGATGAGAATTTGATATTCGGCAAACGCCAAGATTCTTTGCATGAGCTCCCGAAGGGTGGCGGAGGAACTTTGTCTCTTGATGATCGCTGACTAACTCTTGCTTATAAACGACAACATCTGTGACAGTGTGTCGTCCTCGGTAACTGTGTTTTGCTGTCTCGATGACGCTTATGTGTAGGCCCTCTAAGCGCGATGCCACATTGGGGAATGAAAAGGGGGCAGTGTCTTCTGTAGTGTCGAGTCGTCATCGGTTCCGGATCTGGACTTGTTCCATTGGCAGTGTGTTCCTGCGTCTTGCAGCTCCTCTGTGTTCTCGATAGTACCGGGGGGTGATCCATCTTTGGGCACGCACCAAGAAAAGCGACAGAGCGAGGTCCTTGTTGGAGGGGAATCTGTGTCCCTTCCGCGAACCACAGTCCTGCACACTATCGAAGCGACAGAGTCGAGGTCCTTGTTGGAGGGGATCTATGTCCCTTCCCGCGAACCCACAGTCCTGCACCCCGCTGCCTGGAGTCAATTTGACAGGAACGAAGCAACTGAAATCAAGCAAAAGCGACAGAGTCGAGGTCCTTGTTGAGGGGAATCTTGTCCCTTCCCGCGAACCCACAGTCCTGCACACTATCCGAAGGACAGAGCGAGGTCCTTGTTGGAGGGAATCTATGTCCCTTCCCCGACCCACAGTCCTGCACCCCGCTGCTGGAGTCTGTTGTTGATTATTTCCGTCCACCTTGGATGGAGCCGCTGATTTTGGTCGATATCAATGTTGGGTTTGTCTAGGGTTTGTCTAGACTCGACAAATTATGATGGTTGTGCTTGATTTAGTAAGGATAATGCGATCGAGGGCATGGCATCTTACTTCCTAGTTACACAACACAAAGGATCTGTGTAACTTAAAGTCGTCTGTGTAACTGTAAAGTCATCTGTAATTAGACAAAGCGACAGGATCTGTAATTAGACAATTAGAAACCAGGTTCTTGGCTTAAGTATCTTAAGACACTGGGGAGAACACCTGGTGTAATTACTTATCTTGCGGAAACATCTGGTGTATCACCCATGCAGCTAGATCACGCAGATATGGCATTGCTCACTTTTTGCAACATGGCAAGGTGAGGAACCTTTACGTGCACGTATGTTTGATCGATCCAGACCTGCTCCATTTACCATTTTTTTCTGTCACAGAACAAAACGACCGCTCGCAGAAGTACGGGGGCAAAGCTCCAAGGAAGCAGCTGAGCACAAAAGCGGCAGGCAAAGTGGCGAACTGTCGCTGGTGTCAGAAGCCCCACAGGTACCGCCCCGGTACTGTGGCCTTGAGAGAGATTCTAAGTTTCAGAAAAGCACCGACTCCTCATCAAGAAGCTGCCGTTCCAGCGTCTGGTGCGGGAGATACCCAGGATTACAAGTCAGATCTTCGTTACCAGTCCACTGCGGTCATGGCCTTGCAGGAGGGCTCTGAAGCCTACCTAGTGGCCTGTTCGAAGACACGAACATATGTCTATTCACGCGAAGCGTGTGACCATCATGCCCAAAGATATTCAACTCGCAAGAAGGATCCGCGGGGAAGGAACTGAACTGATCTACGGCCGGAATAGATTAGGTCAGTAGTTAGAACCTCTTTGGAATCAACTGGGACTGGATTTTAGTCGTGTGTAGATAGCAAAAAGCAAATGGCTCAGATTGAGTCGTCGCCATGCTCGTCCCTCCTGTTGTGCACTTCTGCTCCAATGACAACTATACCATTTGGCATTCGACCTGCATGGAATGGATCTAGAGGACTGTTAAACGAAAACCTGATGATATATGGCAGTCCCTGCTGGAATAACAGGAACAGAAGGATATCAGGCAACATTCTTTCCCTAACGAGGAACACAAGAGACTTACCACTGGTACAAATTTGAGCACGATGCAGGAAGTCTCAACCTGGAAAACAATTCTTGTGCAAGGCCTGCGAACCCGCGACAGAAGGGTAATCAGGAAATGTAGCAGCAGCATCGTCCGTTGTACCAAATACCAAAAGCTCTTTTGCTCTCCTCCTTAACGATCACACCTCCCTTGCCTTTGCCAGTTCATCTCGCACTTGCAAATAGATACCTCCCCGAGGCAAAGTTAGACATACCGTGAAGCTCAGCCTGTATACCTTGACGCCTCTGATGATGCCTGCGCAATGTCACATTTGGTTGCCCTGTGCTTCTTCTTTTCTGTTTTTGGATAACTTAGCCTTGTCAGATCATATTTTCCTTCTTGATACAAACGACAAAGCTGAGTGTAGAAGATTCAATGGTACCATATTCTTTGTGGCCATTGGGGAGACTGTAGTTCATCCTGCCTAGAAAACCTGCCAACTTTTGCACAGTGTTCCTTCAAGCTGAATGGTTTCGGCAAAGAAACGTGCCTGAACTCCAAGTCATCGTGACTAGTATAACTGCACCTGCAGAAATCGTGGAGAGAGCTGGGGGTTGCCCAAAACTTTGCCTGTAAGGTGCGGTGTTGGGGAAGCAACAGACGAATCGACCTTTTTGTGTTTCTTCGCCGAGACACTGGGCTGGACTTTGGCCTTTCTTTTGGACTTTCGGGTATTCGACCTGACGGCTGGGGCCTTCTTGCTGGATACCTCCTTTGCTAATTGGACCAGTTCAGAGATGTCATTTAGCCTCGACATGAAAGAGGAGTGCCTATTCGACTGACCTCTTCTAGGAAGCATTGCCAACTTCACACGTTCCATTAGACCAGGATGCCTTTGGAATTGTTCCTTTTCTTTTGATGGGAATTGTTGTCTTAAGTCTAGGATCGGTATCTCGGATCATGACGTCCCAGACTAGAGATGTTGACGATGCTGTGTTCGTTGCGAATGGTCTGGGATGGGGGGGGGTTGGTATATCCGTTTCCACAAACCTAACGCTGTCTCGCGTATTCGATGGTCCATCACCCTCGAAGGATACCTCCTTAAGGGTGGGAGTAACTCTGCACCATTTCAATAATTCATAAGGGGGTGCACTCATGCCTGATGGACTATGATACATTTTCCGGTGGAACGAACACCCTGGAGTCCAAAGATCGTATGCTGTGGAGCCTCGACGAGATTCGCAAATGATGTTCTCAGCCTCAGCCTCTGTCATGTCTGGTAGATCTTTATATGCTCTCAGATACCTTGCCACAGAGGCTAGCACAACAGCGTACTTGGACTTTACATCAGTGCCAACCAGATACCGCTGCATGTTCTTGAATCTTGGGTCGGGCTCCTTTTGATCTTTCTTGTTGTGTGTGACACTTCCAGAAATGACAGCAAAGTCCAGATTGAATGCAGGGACCAACCCCATCAAGGCAAGGATGTCCTTGATATGTTGAGCCGAGAAGATACCTGCACAATGAAGGCCCTTTGACATTTTGTATATCTCCGCCTGTGTATGAAACCTCTCCTCTTTTGTGGTCAAGGGAAGCTTCTCTCGGGAGTGGATTAGGTTGCTGATGTACCGGCAGTTCCTCCTGACATTGGCCACCACATGGGCTTTGTTGAGGAAGACTGTACAGCGAGGACTTGCCCCCCCCCCGAGGCACTGCCTGCAAACATTACAAGGAGCTGGGTGACGTACTCAAATAGACCCCTGGCAAAGACGAGCTGACTGTTCTGTCCCAGTGGTCCTGCATGAATAGGAGCACCGTGGATAGTGTGTAAAGACCACAAAGCGACCCAACAATAGCAACGATCTCCACAAGCTCTGTTTCATAATCCAGATCTCTGAGTTCGATTAGGGAAGTGAGGGCGCTAGCCACAGGGCCATAGTAGTTCCCCTGCTTGTTTGACGATGCCTTGGACCGTAGAGCTACATTGACAAGAGTCCCATCTGATCTGTCCAGAGTGAAAACACACCCTTCCGAACCAACACCTTCTTGGTAGTATCCTTGAACCGAGCAGCCTGGAAGTCTGTATGGTTCCTTAGACTTGGAAACATCTAGGAATCTACACATGCATCAACCGCTTCCCCTGACGCAGCAATTCGGACCAAGGAATCGCTAATCGACTTGCGGTTGTAAAACACAAGAATGACCCTCCAGTACCTGCCACCCCTCTGGATCACTTCCGATAGGATCAAGGAGCCTGAGAGGGTTGGATCGTTCTGCAGATCCCTATGCCTCCTGACACCGTTCCCCTCTTCAAGCTCAGTTGCACAAAGGGCACAGGACACCCACCTGACAATACCAAGTTGGGCGCCAAAACTCTTGTAAATGTCATCGGCAAGGTCGAAGTAGGGGCGGGATTGGGGATTCGTATCAAGAAATTCATCCTGGCATAAATCTATCATCATGAGCTTGCCAATCATCGTACCCAACTCAAGCCACAAACGAGGCCATGGCAAAAGCTCTCCTTCAGTGTCTAGGGTGCCATCAAGAATCCTCGGGACGGTCCCTCCCTTGTGCTTTAGATTCAAGGCTCTGTCCTTCAGTGGTGCCATGTTCTGCCCCCCAGATACACCAAAGTTCACCTGGAAGTTTCCCCGCTTCTTATCTTGAGTTCTTCGCATATCTGAAGTAAAGTGCTCGTCGAAAGCTGCTGAGAGATTGATTCGATCAAGGAGTATATCCATTCCAAGTTCCATGTACTCCTTGGTACCATAACTACACGTGGAGACCAAGTTTCCAGGCCCAAGCTTTTCACGAGGGATATAGGATCTGTCTGCTGTATATAGCAAATGGGGATTGCCACCATCCCCGGCCCTTGTGACCATTGCCACAAACTCGTCGTATGTTTCGGTCTCATGCGCTCCCTAAAAAAATTGGGGGTTGTGTGGATTGGGAGAGATACAAATGTGTTAGAAGACGAGGGCATTTGACTTATCCATTCTTTCCGTAAGATCGTCCATCCCTGAATGATCACGAACACAAATCATGACGGTACTACCCCAAGTGAACTCAGTCACTCCCGGACCAGGGGTTTGTTGCGTCAGAAATTGTCGTGCTCCACATCTCTGAGCCAGTCAAACATCGCATGTAACACCACCAAGAAACAACCAGCGCCGACAATCCCCCGACCATGAAGACTGCCCGAGGGTTACTGGCCATTGATCAAGAAGAGTCGTGGTTTGAATGCAATCATTGGCGTCAAAACAGGGTGGGGGCTGATCAGATGGGCTGGACAGAGGCTTGCCGACACAACCAGGCACACAGGGACCGGGAACTGAGTCCTTAGCTTGGATATGTCGGCCGCTTTTTCTTTGCCATCAACCAACACCCCCCCTAGCCAAGTTTACAATCCTTCCGGTGAAACATCCAGAGTCAAAGTAGCACGGAACTGATCCCAGTATAGTCATTAAGGCCGGGAAAGGATGACAGTCAAGCGGTTTCTCGAAGCAGGGAACAAAGAACGAGGTTCCTCCAGCAATGCAGAACACCTCATGATCTACCCCAACAATCAAAATGACAGTGAAACTCACCTCTCTAAGGTCATGAAAGGCGAATACATGCCTATGTTTCCAACCAGGCTCGTTGGATGATTCTCTATTGTACAACTCGACATGTATGCCTGTAGGGGGGCTCGTTGGGTGCTCCACATAAAGGAACCTTGGTGCTCGAGGGCTTATAGAGTAACGAGTTTGAATAGGTCTTGGTGGGATCCCATTGGCAAAGCCAGAAAGGCGAGACATTGCTTGGATCTTGGTATGGTGTCGAGTCGACTGGACTGTTACTATGAAGCAGTCAAGGTTTATTGTGTCTTGCTAGCCCCTAATCTGGCAGACCATAGGAGCTACCAACTGACAAAACTGACCGTCTCTGCTAGCTTGGATTCCGGCAGATTCAATGATGGGCTCAGGCTCAACGGATCCGTGCTAGCCTCCTTTTTGGCGGACTCGTTGCGAAAATTTCGAGTGGGATTCATTATTCCAGTCAACTGATCCATGCTAGCCTCATTTTCGGCACTTGCAGAACTTTCGAAGTGGCCTCCTTTTGGCAGACTTGTTGCGAAACCAAAAAGGCAATACATTGCTTGGATCTTGGTTTGGTGTCGAGTCGACTGGACTGTTACTATGAAGCAGTCAAGGTTTATTGTGTCTTGCTAGCCCCTATTCTGGCAGACCATAGGCTACCAACTGACAAAACTCTATCTAGCCTAGGAAGTGCTTGACCTTGACTGACCTTCTCTGCTAGCTCGATGCTACCGACACCAGGTCAATGGATGCCTTGCTAGCAACGGGTTCCATGCTAGCCTCCTTTTTGGCAGACTTATTGCGCAACTTTCGGTGGAGCATGTGTCAACGGATCCGTGCTAGCCTCCTTTTTGGCAGATTACTGCGAAAATTTCGAGTGGAGCGGGAGTCAACGGATCCGTGCTAGCCTCCTTTTTGGCAGACTTACTGCCAACGATCCGTGCTAGCCTCCTTTTTGGCAATTGCGAATTTCGAGTGGAGCAGGAGTCAACGGATCTGTGCTAGCCTCCTTTTTGGCAGACTTACGCGAAATTTCGAGTGGGAGCGGAGTCACGGATCGTGCTAGCCTCCTTTTTGGCAGATTCACGAAGGATCCGTGCTAGCCCTTTTTGGCAGACTTGCGAAATTTCGAGTGGAGCAGGAGTCAACGGATCCGTGTAGCCTCCTTTTTGGAGGATTCAACGGATCCTGTTAGCCTCTTTTTTGGCAGGTCAACGGATCCGTGCTAGCCTCCTTTTTGGCAGAGAAATTTGAGTGGAGCAGGAGTCAAGGATCCGTGCTAGCCTCCTTTTTGGCAGACTTACTGCGAAACGGATCCTGTTAGCCTCCTTTTTGGCATTGCGAAATTTCGTGGGAGCAGGAGTCAACGATCGTGCTAGCCTCCTTTTGCCTTTTTTGGCAATTTACTGCGAAAATTTCGTGGGACATCAGTCAACGATCCTGCTAGCCTCTTTTTGTTCACTCTCTGCTAGCTTGGATTTTGGCAGACCCTCTCTCGTAGTCCAGCGCACAGCGGAAGGTCTCTGCTAGCCTGGATTCCGGCAGACCCCATCCTTCACCAATCAACGGATACAAGGCTCTCTGCTAGCCTGGATTTGGCAACCCTTCTCGTCAGCGCACAGCGGAAGGCTCTCTGCAGCCTGGATTCCGGCAGACCCCATCCTTCACCAGTCAACGGATACAGGCTCTCTGCTAGCTCGATTTGGCAGACCCTCTTCGTCCAGCGACAGCAAGGCTCTCTGCTAGCCTGGATTCCGGCAGACCCCATCCTTCACCAAGTCAACGGATACAAAGGCTCTCTGCTAGCTTGGATTTTGGAGACCCTCTCTCGGTCCAGCACAGCGGAAGGCTCTCTGCTAGCCTGGATTCCGGCAGACCCCTTACCAAGTCAACGGATACAAAGGCTCTCTGCTAGCTTGGATTTGGCAGACCTCTCTCGGTCCAGCGCACAGCGAAGGGCTCTCTGCTAGCCTGGATTCCGGCAGACCCCATCTTCACCAGTCAACGGATACAAAGGCTCTCTGCTAGCTTGGATTTTGGCAGACCCTCTCTCGGTCCAGCGCACAGCGGAAGGTCTCTGCTAGCCTGGATTCCGGCAGACCCCATCTTCACCAATCAACGGATACAAAGGCTCTCTGCTAGCTTGGATTTTGGCAGACCCTCTTCGGTCCAGCGCACAGCGAAGCTCTGCTAGCCTGATTCCGGCAGACCCCATCTTCACCAAGTCAACGGATACAAAGGCTCTCTGCTAGCTTGGATTTTGCTAGCCTGGATTCCGGCAGCATGAGTGGCCAAGAAGCAGCTTACACTGCAGCCCAGGAAGACATGGGCCGAGATGATCTTGGTGAATCAAATAGCACCACAACTCACAACAACAAATGGTCCCCCTTGCAGTGGAGAGATGGCGAGCCTGGAAACAACCGCCTTTGTAAAGCAGCCCGCATAGCGATGTTCGACCGTCTCAGATATTCTCACCCCACAAGAGATTTTGCTACAAATTATTATTATGAGAAGTGGATCCTGGCAAATCACAGCAGAGGCTGGTACAACGATATATCAGCTCTTCTTGTGTTCTACAAACACTTCGAACCAGTGGCTTTGGTTGAAAGCTTGTATGACTTTTTGCTAAGGATGAGAAGTGATGGTTTCGATGTCAATGAAGAAGACTTCGACGGCGACACACTGTACGTAGTACACGTACAGCATCGCGTCTACAAAGAGGAACTCCTTCGGCGTCCAAAAGAAATGAAACCACCATGCTACCATACCTTGATGGAAAGCATTGATTTGGGCAGGTGGTGGTGTGACGACGAGGATACCAGTGATGACGATGCCAGTCATAGAAATAAACAAGACAGCGACGGCAGTGACGAGGAGAGCTCAGATGATTCAAAGGATGGTACTCAGCTAAGAGCCCGGCCTTTGTGGCACCGGAATATGATGGGAAGTCCCCCAGACACCCACCGAGGCGCAGCCAGAGAAGTCGACGAGAGCATTGCTCAGCGTATTGGGCCTATGTGGCGCAGTAGTAGAATGGGGAGGAACAAGTACCCCCGTGAGGAGACAGATGGTGATAGTTCGGAAGAGGGAGAGTCTGACAGTGACGAAATTGAGTATCTTGGCACCTTCCCAGCAAGAACGCCATGAAACCCTCCAAATTTTGTTTTCTTTTGTTGACTGTTCGGCCGTTGTTCTTATTTGTTTTTGTCTGTCTATGCGGGAGTCCCTTAAATCCCTTAGTAAAAACAAGAAACCCTTAAGGTTATTGTTTGATGACTCACAAAATGTTGGTCCCCCCCCGACCCTCTCATTTTTCTGTGGTTTTGCTTTGATGATGTTTTCCTGCAGAAAAACAGCTCTCCCCGCTAGTCCACGTACTGTACACACCAGCCATGACAGGAGGACAGCTGGTTATTGGTCTTGCCGTTTACACAAACATGATGTCTTTTGATCGCTAGTTTGAATCCTCTTTGGTTAGCGAGGATCTATTATCGCTGTGAGTGTTTTCGATGATGCGATGTTTCACGACATATCCTTTGCCAGCCAGCTGCTCGTATCAAAGATCAAAATCAAAATCAAAGATCAAAATCAAGATCCCTAGAGAACTCTACTCCCGTAACAAACACAGATACAATCAGACAGGGCTCTCTCCAGCGTGGAAAGTTGTTAGCCTTCGCCATCAGTTGACTCAAGAAACGCCAAGCTAGAAGCATCGTTTTTACTCCACGCCTTCTTGAGCGTGGTCCCCACGCTCCCCAATGGCTTGTTTCGCCAGTTCTGGCCCAGAAGGCTCACAAAATTCTGAATTCATCCAGCCCATATCATCTACACCACAAGAGCATTCGAAGAAATGGACGATGATGCTCCAGGTGGATCTGGGACCAGCAGCGGTTCGACCAACGACCAAAGCACGGTAGCCAAGTCACAACCAAGTGTACCAAAGAAACGTCCAAGTTCAACCCACTCCCCCAGCAGTCTTGCATCCAAGAAACCCAAGTCCAGCAGCAATACCCCCTCAACTTTTGTACAAGACCCAGTCCATTCAGATGAAGGAAGTGGCGATAATGCGAGTCGGTCTGACGCAGTTGCCGAGATTGCCAATGACCAGAACCTTGGTGAAGCCAAGTTAGATGCCGTCGCAGAAGTCATTGGCGAAGACGGGAGTGAAGGTTCTGAGACTGCAGATGCTGAAGAGGTCAGTTATGAAGTGCCACCAGAAATTGTACTCGACCAGGAAGCTCTACGACTTGTAAACAACCCACACCCCCCCAATGACTGGGACACTGACAGTCAGTGCTCACTCTCAGATACGTTGGCCCCGATGCCCCCTATCGAAAACCTTCAATGGATTACAAAAGATGATTCTAAAGAAGAAAAGGCACTTCGCGATAAGTACAACGTTGGTAAACTGGCTCACAAACAAGCGCGATGGACTTTCCTGGAAAATTGGACCACTTGGGAAGAGCAAGACAAAGACGAGGCCGATAGTATGACATCTGATGGCAGTCTCCTACCAGTACGAACCGATCCATTGGAAGATCCATGGGTTCACCGCCACCTAGTGGGCAGCCAAGCCAACGAAAACCTACCTGAGATAATTTTCCTCCCAGCGAAAGGTGCCAGTGCTGTGGCCAACCCCGATTCTGCAGCAGCCGACCCTGATTCTGACCCAGACACAGATGAGGAGCCAGCTGAACTGTCCGATTCCCCCGCCAAAAAGGCTGCAAAGAAGGAATATTTTTACCCGCACGACCGGATTTTTCCAGATGGTAAGCCCCCCCCCTGGGGTTGACAGTGGGCTCGTCCCTTGGAGAGGGCACCTTCTGACAAAACATTTGAACAAAGTCCCAAAGGCTGCGAGGAGCCCCCCCTCTGGCGAGATGCTACAATACGAAAGTAGCGAATGAGCTTGAAAGCGACACTGCCAAGGCATTGTTCGGGCCAATTACTGGGGGCAACTCCATGGAGAAACCGGCACAAGCTTGTCAAGCTATCAAAGGTCGATGGGGGCTGGTTCCGATGGAATACGTGGAGGATATCAGTTTGTGGAAAAGAAAAAGAGTTACGATAAATGGGAAGCAAGTAGACGTTGGCGAGATACCCAAAGAGAGACTTTGACGCCCATCTCCCCGCTTCAAGGAACAGCCAAAAAATGACATGATTGAAGGCATTTCCACTTTGAAGGTATACCTCGACAGTGTCCAACAGTCTGGGATCTCTCGAAAGTGCCGTGACGCCCGGAGCATGAGCAAAGGAGCTGCAGTTTCCAAAAAACACCCAGAATTGGGTCTGGTTCAACACTTTGAGGCTTTGAGGATGCCATCACAAAGAAGGGTAGACTTGCAAAATATGTCACCTTTCGTCCATGCGGTTCCAAGTGCAACTGCAAGACAAATGTCCTATGTGTCGCAAACGGTTTGCACAATCGCCAGTTCCTTATCAAGAAACAGGAAATACCTTCATCACTTTCCTGTTACACCCTGCAGCCCGTTCTGGAACGTTGGAACCCTATACGAAACCTACTCAAACACGTCAGATTCTATCGTCACCACAAGAGCCCATTTGATCCATTTAGCACTCCCGCTGAAAAGATATAGCGATTGGGCGAAAGAGATGATTTGAATAAAACATATTGGACCTGCACCAGATACGACAAGCAGATGTGCGCAATGATGGCTCAACTCGTCTGTCGCGGATACATGAGGACAGAACAGGACAGGTACTATTTGATTGGTTATCCATCACAGGGGACTCTTTCCTACCAGTGTTTCGGCTACCTTGGTGGCGTGGGGCCAGTCTGTCACAATTTGGTTAGCTTCCTGTTGTCTAAGTACCTCATGCGTCATGGGATGTCCGCCCGTGCACACCGTATGATGAACACATCCGTTTTCGCAAAGAACCAAAGCAATGGACAGATTTTGAAGAACCCACGCCCCAGCAACCTTTACTCAGTAGCATCATACCACCATGCATGTGTGCGCCAAACTTCCATTCGCAACCTCATTTTCAGAATGATTGTGGAGCTCGACGAAAAGGAACAGGTGACCACAAAGATTGGATATGCCTCCAAAATGGTACATGATATATCCACCCTGTACCGGCACTGGGTCATTGGCGACTTGGTCACAGACACTTCTTCCTTTACCCTCACCGAGCAAATATTCCTAAAAATGCTGGAACCCGTCTTGCAGGTCTATAAAGGAAGTGTGACTCCTGGATGCGCTTCCTCCTTCTTGATTCTCTCATCGAAACTGAAGTACTTGGATGCCAGCAATGAGCCCACCGACAGCAAAGTGGTGAGCTGCAAAGGCCAGGACGCGGCAGCTACTGGATTGGATAATGTTACAGGAGCCCGCCAGTTTTTGGAACACAACATGGACGTGCACGTTGTGGAGGTCCCAAAAGATATGTTGTCTGTAATTCAGATTCTTGTCAAGAACCAGATCTATTCAGTCCCATACGACTATCGCGACGATACAAGTGTTTTCAACGGGATCAAGATGCTGCCTTACAGTCCCGCTGCGAAGTCGCTCCGTGTTGCCAGAGCATACCAAGAGGGCTTTCGGACGGAGGAGTCAGCTCTATGTACTCTCCTTGGGTATAAGAAGCTCACCAACGATCAAGGCAGAAAAAACATTTTGAAACTTCGTAGCTGGTGCCTCCAGACAGCCCTCCACAAGGCAGTCGGGAAGGAGGCGCTTATCGAGGACTACCATGCTTTCGATCAAGCAGATTACCGCCACAGTACCTTTGACACAGACTTGAAGGAGGTCAATGCGAGTCACATTGAGCTTACTCCAAACTTCCTAGCGGATATTCAGGTACTCAAAGGCAAGTTAGTGTTCATAGAGATCCCTCTGGACCAAAACGGGATATTTGGGAGGCACCACAAAAATGCTCGAGATTTGGATGGTCAGCTAACTTACACCAAATACGGCAATGCAGTTGTCGGTCCCATGTCACTCTCACGTGAGGCGGGATACATCACCCATGTTGAGGGGAACCGACACCTCCGAGTGATGATCATACTGGTACCAAAAGACGCTCACTCTTTTGATCCCAGTGAGATGCTCGGGGAGTCTGGTCTTTTGCAAAGCAGTATGGCACGTATCTACCCCCACTTCCACTATGATTCCTTCTCCAATTCACAGGATAAGGACCTCCCCCAGAACATTGAACGATACCTCCGGCTCATCCACCCCCATGATTACACCAAACTGCAAGAAAAGGAAGAAGGGGATGACGATGGGGAAGAAAAAGACAATGAGGATAAGGTAGAGGAGGTGGGAAAGGAGGAGTCCGAGGATTCCATTCTCGATGACACTGACGGGAGCCACGATGGTCTTGATGATAAGAAGAAGCCCGCCAAGAAAAGGGTTGATGCAGAGGAGACTGACGTGAGCAAAAATGGTCTTGGTGATGAGAAGGAGCCCAGAGAGAAAAAGTTTGAAGCAAAGACTGTGGAACTGGGTACCATAACGATGGAGTTGCCACTGCGACAGTTTTACACACCAGACTTCCAGAATATCTGTAAGTGCCTCCCCTGATGAGACTCCAAAACCTACAATGACAAAAGAGAGAGATAGAGATGAGAGAGTTCGAAAGGGAGATAGAGACAGCTAAAGAGAGAGAGAGAGAGAGAGAGAGAGAGAGAGAGAGAGAGAGATAGATAGAGATAGAGATAGAGAGAGAGGGAGATACTAAGTGGACCTCGTGCAGCTCTAGCTCCAAACCAAAAACAAACAAAAAAAGAGAACTAACATGGTTTTTGTCTACTTATACTACTATGAACTCTTCTACTCATTGTTAGGTCTCCCTTCACGTAAGCTTCATGGTGAACTCCATTTCATCTTCATCAGATGAGCAGGACGACACACTTTCTACTTTGTTGCCTTCCTTAGCCTCCAGTTTGTTATTGACACTTCCGATAGAGATCCTGTTTGCTTTTGTGGCGGGAGGAGCATCAGTTTGTTTTCTGACCACCTTTACCGTCTCAGATTGTTTTGGGAATACAGGACGGTACAGCTCTTCATCACCCTCCTCATCGGAGGAGTCCAAGGCAATTTCATACACTTGGTCCTCTCTCTGCATTCTCCCTCCTCTCTCATCTGATTCTGACTCATCGTCGCTGCTATCATTGCTGCTGTCATCCCTGCACGACAGTTTCATATTACCCGTCAACCGTTTCATCATCATCGCTTGATTCCGTGTTAGCTTCATCTTCAAGCATCCTCTTCCCATACACATCTACTTTCAGTTCTGAGGTTGAAACAATGCAAACTGGGATGGGATCCTTGATGCGGTACCTTTTCATGAAAAGCCTGCAATGTTCCTTCTGAAGCATCTTTTCCACAGCCTTCTTTGTAAAATTGATAGTTCTCTTGTCAGCTATCAAGTGCTTGTGGCAGCTATCACGAATCTTCTGGTCCCAAGCAGTGGCAAGGCATGGTTTGAGGTGACAGATGTCACAGTGGCGAGCTATGATGCCATCTTCCTCGTCCTCCTTGCTCTGTCCATAGCCCGGCGGCCTGTACACTATCTTGCCCTCACTAGGCTCGTACTCAGATGACTCTCTTGGGTATCCTTCTACTGTGAAGTTCAGCCTTGATTGTTTGCTCTCCGCTGCTCTGCTGCTAGATTCCTTCCTCTTCCCTTGTCTGTGCTTGGCAGTCCTTGATCTTTGACCACCTGCTGCAGTCCTCTTCTCACCAGTCTTCTTCCCTTGACAGGTTCCTTTCTTGTTATTGGTCTTCTTGCTTCTCTTCTTCTTACTATTAGCACCCAATTCACTATCAAAAACATGGCCCATCTTCTCCATGAAGAGTATTCGACTCGCTGACAGTGTTTCTGGAGGTGAAATTGGAGCGTGATCTTTTAGGTTCTGGTGGCCCACCTATCACCTGGAGCCCTCGACTTGTTGAGCTTGAACTCGAAGCAAAGATTGCAGGTATCTTCTTCTAGACACAGAGGGCACCCACTATACAAGATCCTGGTAGCATTGGCATACGCTTCTGCATCTGCACACTCACTATCTAACCAAGAACCAGGAAGTGGCATATTATTCCTTGTTTTTCGTTTTCGTTTGTCCAGACAGGATTTTTTGTGAGACTGACACATTTTCAAAATCTCTCCCCTCCCCCCATCCACTTTTTCAAAAAATAGTTCATGCCAACGAGATTGCTTGAATTTCATGCCAACGAATCCAAACGTATAGAAAAAGAATGACCCCAACCAGCCCCCAGTCCCCAGTACTGCAACGACTATATTGATAATACCAGCAGGAAGTATGTAGAGAGCAAAGACGGCATGCTACTATGCATGCAGTTTAACGACTACATCCGCAGTCCAAAAATAATGAGACATAAAATTGATTTCCTCCAGTATGGTAAGGACTAAAGCAACTGCAAGCAAAGTAGTCCACGGACAACATCTCAGATTCCGGAAGGCGCTAGCAAGGTGGGCCGCCAGGAAGGTCCCTTCTCCATTGAAGGTGTGTGCAAAAAGCGACAGCGCTATCGCCCAGGAACTGTGGCTCTCAGAGAAATTCGAAGGTACCAGAAGTCAACCGATCTCCTAATCAGGAGACTGCCCTTTCAGCGTCTTGTTCGAGACATAGCTTCTGATATTAGAAAAGACATCAGGTTCCAAGGGTCTGCAATGGAAGCTCTCGAGCAAGCGTCAGAAGCCCATCTTGTGGACATGTTCCAATGTTCCAACCTTTGTGCTATTCATGCCAAGAGAATCACCATCATGCCAAAAGATATCCGGCTAGCCAGGAGGATTCAAGGTGGAAGGTTTTAGGTACTATTCTAGACCTGAAAAATTAACGTATAAGATAGTATGTGTTCTTCTTTGTTATGGTTACTTCGTCTGCTGTCTTGGAGCAGACCTTGGTAATCCCAAACCATTCGGTTACGGGATCAATCGTTGTCCAGCAATGAAGTGTACATGTGATCGTCAGATTCGTGTATCTGGCTGGTAGTTCATTGGTCCAATGAATCCACGAAGTTCCTTCCTATTCGTAGGAGGAGCGATAGCTGGATCGCATCTACTAACTATTCAACGTGATCTACTAGATCGTCGTCAGTTAGGATGAGTTGATCGTCAATGTATGCACGGACATTTTCTAAGTCATGCATGCGTGTTTTCATCTTCCTTTGGAAGATGTCGGGACTATGTAATAGGCCCATTGGCAACCTCTGGTACTCGTGCTTTCCCCACGGGAGTACGATGGTACAGAGTTGCTTCGAGTGAGGTGACAGCTCGATGTGATAGTGTCCCATGTTCAAGTCTAGACCAGTAGCGTACTTGAATCCATCTAGATTCAAGAGCATGTCCTGTATTTTTGGGATAGGATAAGGCTTCCGCTTAATCCTTTTGTTCAGTTCCCGGAAATCAGAGATGAATCGTACAGATCCATCTTTCTTGGGAATGATAAAAGTTGGTGCCGTCCACTCGGAACAGTTTATCTTTTTAAGTACTCCTGCCTTGCAGAGACGTTCAACCTCTGTCTTGAGAGTGTTGGTATGGACACGTGGAGTAGGGTGAGCCCTAGTATAATAGGATTTAGCGTCGGGACGAAGTTCTACTTCGTAGTCGTCCATTTGCAACTCTCCCACAGTACCCTCGACTGGGTCGGAGCACTTGGTTGAGAAGGCATGAGGCAGTTCTTGCTCTTCCTTATTTAACTGATTTCGACTCTGGCACATCTGCCTTAAGTCAGTTTGTTCGTATGTTGCATCAAGAATCTTCTTGAGACTATCTGCACTGTCGCTGACAGCTGCAGGATCAGGAATGGAGAAGTTCTCTTCTCTATCGGTATCGCCATCTTTCGCAGGGAAAAATATGCTGTTCCACTCCATTGACATGGTAGTGAAATCAAACTTGATTCTTAGGTCGGAGAGAGTGTCTTGACCTATGATCATGTCATGCGCCCCCAAGTTCTTGGTGACGTGTAAATTCCATTCGATAATTCTATTATCGTGGAACTCAGGAATCATGAGTGTGCCCTTACACTTCGTGCGGGGTTTCAATTCCTTTACAGAAGCAGTCCGTAATGTTTGGACGCCCCCATGATTCTTCATGAGTAAACTCTTAGCATGAGTTTGAGTAATTAAAGTTCCGGATGCTCCTGTATCCAGTAAGCAACGGAGTGTAACGGGTTTTTGTTTCCCTTTCTCTCGTCTGTTAAATCTAACATAGACGATAGTTTTGAGGTCTCTTGTCTTGCGACGTTGACGAGGTGGTTGGCCACGGACGAGGTTAACAATGCTGGATAGATCGTTAGAATCTAGTTGAGCAGCTTCTAGGCAATTATCTAATTTGCCGTAGATTTCATCAGTTGCAAACAAATCTTGTTTACTATTTAGTGAGATATCTTCATCACTTAGGTATGAGAAATCGGAACATGGTTCCGTTGAATCATCATCCTGGCCTAATCCTCAGACGGAGATCTCTCCATCCGAATGATTGAAGTCGAATTCGGCAAGCGCCTTGTCAACGGCAGCCATTTTCTTGTCCATCATGTTGATGGATCCAACAGAGGAGTCGTCCTCGTTGTCGGAGTCGTCTGACTTGCGCTTGGCAACATGGTTGCATTCGCTTTTCTTCTTGCGATCAGCCTTGACCGCAGCGTTGGAGACTTTCTTCATAAGGACAGAGAGTTCCTTCTTGGTGTAGGACTTGGCGTCGTCGGACTTGCGCTTCCAAGTCTTGTTCTTGTTGTACGCTGGCTTGCTATCGTTGTCAGACGAGGACTGAGACTTGGCCTTGAGCTTCTTCAGAGTCATGCAGTCAGCAGTGTTGTGAGTGCTGGACTCGTGGTAGTCGCACCACTTTTCTTCGTTCTTGGAAGAGTGGTCGTTGTTGCGAGTAGACTTGTACTTCTTGCTGTTGTTCTTCTTCGAAGGAGCTTGCTTGGCATCACCGCCCTTGTCAAAGTCTTCGGAGGATTCCATGCGTTCGCAGAATCCAATGGTTTCTCCGATAGGAGCTGAGAAAGGATCGAAGTCGTGTTCGTCCATCTTCTTCATCCACGAGCGTGGAATTCCATGACAAACAATGTCAATGACTTCGTCATGGTTCAATGTTTGGTTGGGTCCAAAAGGTGGTAGACGAGGAAGTTCATCGGCATTCATCCGACTGAGGTTGTTGACATAAGCCCGAGTAGTCATATCAGCCAATAAGTTTCTTGAAGGGATCAGTTCCAATACTGAAGTAGTGGACTGGGTCTCGCTGAAACCCTTCCTCGGGGACAGCGGTAGTCAGGCAGTTCAGGGAGCCTTGTCGTGCCTCAGGAGTATTCCAACACCTCCAGTAGGCACCAAACCAAGGACTTGGTCCTGTCAGTCAGACAGGAGGGCCAGCAGAGCTCTCTGCTGGGCCCTTTGGGCCAGCTCTCCTCAGGAGCTGGTGGCCTTCGCTATTCAATCGTGCAGTGGCAGTCTGGGAACAGTACTATCTGCTACCTCCTACTGCTTCTGCCCGGCCTCAACAGGATTGGTATCAACTACTGCGGTATCAAAGGGGCTACAAGCTAATCAGGATCGGTCTCAATCTTTCGTACTATTTTCTTAACTATGGTAGAAAGGACGATCCTTTCTTGCTGCTTTGGCTGGAGATAAGCCAGCTGTGGGTGCTGGAGCTGTAGGCCAGCATAGCTGTTGGAGCTATCTCTGACGGGATCCAGAGCTCTCGCTCCTAAAAGTTATCGCTCCCCACGAGTGCGTATGGATCCGCTCTCATGGGAATGCCACGATATACGATTAGTTACTAACTAACTACAATACATACTCTCCCCATGAACGGAACATTCATGGGCCACTCGGCATCGACTGCTAGTGGAACACAATGTGAGATGGGGATCTCACAAGTGGAGGGACTTGCATGGTTGGTCGGTTGCTGGACCAAAGGTAGGCGCAAATGGATTGCGTGCTTCATCAGCATGACCAGACTCGGTAGGTGTCGGCGGTGCTGGTTGCTATCATAGCTGTTGTTTGTTTTCTTCATATGTAGACAAATATTCGTGGCTTTGCCACAGGCCGAATTCAGCGGTGGCAAGCTCTCAGTGGAGCGGCCTTCTTGCCCCGCAACCATGTCCCTTGACGGATGGGATGGATGGGCTGTACCAGACAGGGACGTAGTCTAGTTGCCCGTCCGAAAATCCAGGGGCGGTACTAGCAGCACAGACTGGAGGGCTCCAATCCTATGGGCTATCATGGAAGCAAACACATGATGGAACCACATGCCAAACACTAGGGAACTCCCCATTGCCTTGGAGGCAGAGGAGACTGAGACCATGGTGGTTCGAACCTTGGACTCATCCTGTGGTGTGACATTGTTGCTGCTGTCAGACAGTGGTGGTGGTTGTCGACAAAGGGATGGTCGACTGGGTGGCATTGCTGCCATAGGGATCCTCTCATTTGGCACAAGCCTAGTGGCACTGGGAGTACCAAAGAGAGGTGGTCCGGGATGGACCAAGCTGGGAATCCTTGGTGTCGTTCGACATGGTGGACACTTGGATCTCCAGCCAAGGTTGGTTGTTGCACTTGCCCTAGAAGCTGCCTGCTTGAGAGCATCCTGCTTTGGGTGTGCACTTGCTTGCAAAGGGATCCTCTCGTTTGGCACGAGCCTGGTGGCACTGGGAGTACCAAAGAGAGGTGGTTCTGCTAGAACCGAGTTGGTTGCCTTGGGTGTCGCCTTGGTGGGCAAACCGTGGGGCATCCAACATGGGTTGGTTGTCGTCTGTCGAACAAAGGACGTGCGGTCCTTCTTGGAAGGGACAACCGTGGTATTGATTACAGGTGGGACTTCCTGGAATGATGGAATCGTCCTGCTAGAATCGTTGTTGCTGTGGGCTACAGTACTGGCCTCCCCATAAGCCAATGTAGAAGCTGGGTGACTGCTGGAGCTGGAGGTAGACAGCTCTATAATCTCCCCATCACCCAGTGATGCATTGGGAGCACCAGCTAGGGCAAAAGGTTGCACCGGAGCAACCAAGGGTGTGGCATTGGGCAGCTGGTTGTTGGCCGCTGTAACTTGCAAAGGACAAGTGGCTGGCGACTCCCCACAAGCTGGCCTGGAAGGTGGCTGGTGGTTGGCTGTGGCACCGGCCGAAGGGCGAATGACGTGCAATTCCCCACTGTCTGACTTGAGAGTTGGATGCCCAGTCGGTGGAACTGTGGCTACATTGCTGTTGTTGTTGGAAGCAAAGAGGGCCTCTGCCAGTCGCCGCTGCGTGGGCTGGACACTAGTGGCAGGCAACTCCCCACAATCGCGCTTGGGAGATGCGTGGTACCAGATGTGCCTCCTAGTCCTGGAGGTGGCTGCTTTCTGCCTGAGGGCAGCTGCCTTTCCGTTGATCTTCTCGAGGTTTCGACTAAGGGACTTGTCAAGCAGCTGACGAATGCACCACTGTCGCTCTTCAATGAGACTATCAAGGGTAGTGCCAAGGGCTTGGATAGAGACGTGCTGCTCATCCAGACTCTTCATGATGGCCTGAACCATATCCTCCCGGGTTGTGGGGGAACTATGGCTAGCTGTTCTTGGGCTAGCCTGTTTCCTTGGTTCTCTAGCCTTCAGGGCATTCCGTGATGGTGGAGGAGTCACTGTGGGTATGTAGAGTGACATGGTTGCTCTTGTTTCTGTCAAGGAAGAGGTGTATCAGTTGTACTGGTGGGAGCACTGGTTTTCAGCTCTTGTAGCAGTGGAATAAGGCTGGCTCAACTGTAATCTGGAAACCACAAAGATGACTTCTTGGGACCTTGCTAGGGGCCTGGGAAATTCAATCTAAGTGTACTTGAATAAGGTAGCCTGTGTAGGACCACTGGGCCCTGATTCCTGTGTTGCCGTGGTGCTGGGAACTGGCTTGGTTTGTGGAGGTTTTGCCACAGTGGAAGCTAGCTTGCTGGGGCCAATGAATCTCCCCACAAAAGATCCTAAAATTCAAGGTGAGTTACCCACTGACCAATTGAGGAATGGCGGTTGCAATGATACCACTTTCAGCCAAGCGAATTGACCTCTTGGTTGGCTCGGAGCTCTCCGAGTTGGTCTCTTGGGTAGGTTGGATCTGTCTCGAGCGAGTTCACGGAATTCAATGACTCGACGGTGTAAAACCTTTAAAATGTGAGGGCCAATCCAGTTTACGCAACTGGGCCTGCTTTCGGAGCAAGAACCGGTACGGAGAACGTTGTCGTAAGTGCAGAATCGGTACGGGGAAGCTTGTCGTTTAAGTCTTCGGCGATCCAGGATCGAAATGGAACTTGTGACTCTCACGTACTGACTCAGTGCACTCGCAATAAGTACCGAAACTGCACGGTCGATTTGATTGGCTGATCACGTTCCGCGGAGAACTTCCAATACGTTCCGGTAAATCGCTCAAAACTGCACAGGCGGAGAACAACGTTCCGTGGAATCCCTCAAGAGATAAGCCTCGAAATCAACAATAGATCCGAACCTTCCGTGTAACTCGATGAAAGCACGTAAAGAGATAGAACGCGTCCACCAAAGAGATATGCCGCGAATGCCGTGATCAACAATTGTTGTTCTTCCACCGTAAAAGATATGATCTCAGTAGCCAAAGTGGTGTGAACCAATAAGTCTCGTGTGCACTCGGAGACTCCAGGTGTTCGGTGGTACCGGGCCAGTACGCGAACTGCTTCTTCTTTCGAGCGAATTGGGTGATTTTTCCTGCTTTTGGCTGAAGGCACGTTGGCAATGGTGTTGTTGTGGAGTTGGTGGTTTGTGTAGGTCCTTGTAGGTGACAATGATGATGGTGTGGGAGTTGTTGACCAGTAGATTGTCAAGCTGAAGGTGCTTGTCACTGTGGTGAAGGTTGGACCTGTCAAAATTGACCAGAAGGTTGTTGACTTATGACTTCAAAATGGACCTTGAAACCACCTCAAAATGCCAATGAAATTGAATGAATCCAACTGTAGCTGCAGCACTGATTGTTGTAATTCGAAGAGATCCTTTTCTCGTCAAGGAGGTCTCTTCTTCCCTTAAGAACTGCCTGCAAATCTATGCGACTGTTAATCCAATAAGTTTCTTGAAGGGATCAGTTCCAATACTGAAGTAGTGGACTGGGTCTCGCTGAAACCCTTCCTCAGGGACAGCGGTAGTCAGGCAGTTCAGGGAGCCTTGTCGTGCCTCAGGAGTATTCCAACACCTCCAGTAGGCACCAAACCAAGGACTTGGTCCTGTCAGTCAGACAGGAGGGCCAGCAGAGCTCTCTGCTGGGCCCTTTGGGCCAGCTCTCCTCAGGAGCTGGTGGCCTTCGCTATTCAATCGTGCAGTGGCAGTCTGGGAACAGTACTATCTGCTACCTCCTACTGCTTCTGCCCGGCCTCAACAGGATTGGTATCAACTGCTGCGGTATCAAAGGGGCTACAAGCTAATCAGGATCGGTCTCAATCTTTCGTACTATTTTCTTAACTATGGTAGAAAGGACGATCCTTTCTTGCTGCTTTGGCTGGAGATAAGCCAGCTGTGGGTGCTGGAGCTGTAGGCCAGCATAGCTGTTGGAGCTATCTCTGACGGGATCCAGAGCTCTCGCTCCTAAAAGTTATCGTCAGCAGGCTTACGCATCTTGCGGCGCATGAAGCGTTTCTGCTTTTCAAGAGCCTTGTAGGGACAGACCGCTCCGACACAGGCATTTATGCCAAACGTAATGTCAGTGTCGTTCAAAGCAGGCTGAGCTGCTCCGTTCCAGGCAGCCTGGAAACGCGCTTGGAAGGCGGCTTCGTCTTCACCGCCACGTACGTCGCGTGGAGTAATCGTGTTGACTGCAATCTGGCGCAAGGCATTCCAACGTATTTCACGATGGCCTGCACAGCTAGATTCGTAACTGCTCTTGGCAGAGCTAGAAGTCATCTCCTTGAGGAGGTTATGTTTGTCTTCAGGCGTAGCAATGGCGAGCCCGATGAAGACTTTCTCCATACGTCCAGCCCACTTGATGGTTTGACGTGGAGTCTCAGATCCATTGATGATTTGGACCTTGAAGGTGTACTTGGCGCTGTCAGCATCTGCTGGAACAGTGCGAAGTTTGTAGGTGGTAGAGCGAGAATCGTCGATTTCGCATTCATCGTCGCGGTCGATGAGAGGAAGGATTGGTTTGTCGCGCAGCTTAGACTCGAAGCTGGTGTACGCGTCTTTGGCAATCTTCATGGTGAGGAATAGGTTGAGGGTAGCTGAAAGCTATTGTGTTTGTTAACAAAATGCACTACGCTAAAAGCTAGTGTAAAGATCTTTCGAGTGTTTTGAGTTTGAGAGAATGAAAGTTATGAGAGGATTAGAAAGCTATGAAAACTAATCAACGAGAGAGATCCACAATCAAAGGATCGTAGATCTGAACTCCCGCGGGAGACTGTAAAGTGTGATAGAGTAGGTTGCGGTAGCAATCCTACTCACTCCACGATCCAAAAACGGAACGCGTGGAAGATTCGTCTAGCATTTATCTAGTAGCGTGGAAGCTAAATATCTAGCGCGATGTTTCACCATCGACCTAGTATGACTAGCGGTCATGAGAACCCTGTCTCAATGACTATTCACGAAAGACTCAGTCATGAGTCGAACTCAAACCCTATCTAGGATTGAGTCGCGAATAAGGCTAAAAGCCGTGTATTGCACTTTCGTGCATACCCATATGTTTTTTGTCAGTGCAGCCTTGACTGTTTTTTGGTTTGCGTGAGGGCGTAATTGTTTTCTTTTCGTGTACTTTGTGAATGTGACAACTCCTCTTCTAGGACGGTTAACCTGTGGTTATAAATATATATAGGTATACATATATAGATAGTAGTATACCTGGTCTGTGCAAGGATCGAATCATGCGCCTGCCGTCCCTGTCATGCCAACTCGGGTCACATACATTCTGCGGCCTGTTCGAACTCATTACTTAGCCAAAACTCTGGGAGTTCACTCTGCCCCTTCTGTAGAGTGAAACTACAGAGCAAATTCATTGTTTGGCAGAGTTTTTCGTTTCCAGTGTCGTCAGAAGTTCTACTTTGGACAGTGAAAGCAGACCCACAAAGTGAAAGAGAGCCTCTCACTGCCCGGAAAGACAGACGCAACGAATACCTTAGATTGAAAAAGGGTCTTCCGACACTCTTCTGAGGAAGAACTTTTTGGTTTCTCGAAAAACTTTTTGGTTTGTTGCCAAGATGGATGGTGGGAGAAGAAAGTCCCAACGGATCCAGAAGAATGGTTGCAAAAATCTTGTGACCTTCCCCGTGAATTGCCCAAATCCTAGTTGTACCCATATTTGCAGAAACAAAAGTTCATTGCAGCGTCATGCCGATGCCAACCCAGAGTGCGGTAGGTTGGTGTCAACCAACCAATGGAACATTCTGATGTCGGGTAAGTTGCCGCTTTTGGTCCTGCCAAATGTGGTCTTGGAGAGCATCGTTGCCTTAGGGCCTGGTCTTGTTCTAGAGGAATTGACGAGCTGATACATAGAATAACAAGGAATTAGGGAGTCTGCACACACAAAAATTGACCGTCTTATTTTAGCAGATTATGATGCCCACATGACGCTTCCTCCCCCTATCCTAGTCCATCAGTTGGAGTCCCCGCGCATGCTATTTTTTGGGGATGACAGGGATGTCATAATTCTGTGACGGGTGCAGATAGGGCAACAGATCCCGATCTTCGAATTCCGAGTCGTTACCCATCCAGGGGTTCTACCAATCAACCGTGGCCTTCCCATGGGACGGCTCCTCCCGGCGTACTTGAGGGGGGTGTTAGAATAACAAGGAATTAGGGAGTCTGCATACAACAATAAACCATCTTATTTTAGCATGGGGTATCCAATTCAGGAACACAGTTGATGACTCCTGAGGTGTAGAAATGTACTGGAGATGCAGGTGAAGAGCGCGGGAATCATTTTTGCAAAATGTGAGATGGTGCACACAAATTGTGATGCCAAGCAGGTAGCAACCATGACTGAGGGTCATGGTGGCGAGAACCCATTAGGGTTAGAGTTTCCATGCTGCGGAGTGTGGAAACTCGGTCGAGGGGTTCACCAGGCGTGCTGCTGCTCAACACGAAGCCTACCTTCATAAATTGTTTTGAGCCATGATTCAGAAACAGCACCAACTATATAGAAATATAGAGACATTCCAGCTAGATTGTTCTAACAAGAACCCATGAATTCAGAGCAGGTTGCAACCTTTTCGACTACCTTTTACGTGCTACCCACTGCGATGGTAACTCAATACAGAAGCTAACTTCCATTATACTTCCTTAACTAATTTGATAGTTATACAAAATAAACGTTTGTTTCAATGATCTCACTTTGTTGAATTATTTTATTTTACTTTAGGCCCTCCAAATTGAAGAATAGATTTTCAATGTCTTGACTACCTTATGACTTGAATATTTTTCTATATATTTTCTAAAATTCAATGCAATGCATCAAATGTGCTATAAAAACTAACACTAATCACTCTCCAATTGTCTTGCAAAATAGCCCCTGTTTTGAACAACAAATGTTTACGAGTTAATTTTCTATAGTAATTAACAAATCAGCCTTCTTCACTAGGAAGTCTACCTTCGTAAATTGTTTCGAGCCATGATTCAGAAAAAGCCCCAACTATATAGTGATAGAGGGATATTCAAGCCAGATTTTTCTAACAAGAACCGATGAATTCAGAGCAGGTTGCAACCTTTTCGACAAGCTTTTACTTGCTACCAACTGCGATGGTAAATCAATACAGAAGCAAACTTCCATTATTCTTCCTTAGCTAATTTGATAGATATACAAATAAACGTTTGTTTTCAATAATATCACTTTGATGAATTATTCTATTTACTTTAGGCCCTCCAAATAGAAGAATAGATTTTCAATGACTTGACTACCTTATGATTTGAATATTTTTCTATATATTTTCTAAAATTTAATTCAATGCATCAAATGTGCTATAAGAACTAACACTAATCACTCTCCAATCGTCTTGCAAAATAGCCCCTGTTTTGAACAACAAATGTTTACGAGTTAATTTTCTATAGTAATTATCAAATCAGCCTTCTTCACTAGGAAGCCTACCTTCATAAATTGTTTTGAGCCATGATTCAGAAAAAGCCCCAACTATATAGAAATATAGAGACATTCCAGCTAGATTGTTCTAACAAAAACCCATGAATTCAGAGCAGGTTGCAACCTTTTCGACTACCTTTTACGTGCTACCCGCAGCGATGGTAACTCAATACAGAAGCTATTTTCCATTATACTTGCTTAACTAATTTGATAGTTATACAAAATAAATGTTTGTTTCAATGATCTCACTTTGTTGAATTATTCTATTTTACTTTAGACCCTCCAAATTGAAGAATAGATTTTCAATGACTTGACTACCTTATGACTTGAATATTTTTCTATATCTTTTCTAAAATGTAGTTCAATGCATCAAATGTGCTATAATAACTAACACTAATAACTCTCCAATCATCTTGCAAAATAGCCCCTGTTTTGAACAACAAATCTTTACGAGTTAATTGTCTATAGTAATTAACAAATCAGCCTTCTTCACTAGGAAGTCTACCTTCGTAAAGTGTTTCGAGCCATGATTCAGAAAAAGCCCCAACTATATAGTAATAGAGGGACATTCAAGCCAGATTTTTCTAACAAGAACCGATGAATTCAGAGCAGGTTGCAACCTTTTCGACTAGCTTTTACTTGCTACCAACTGCGATGGTAACTCAATACAGAAGCTTACTTCCATTATTCTTCCTTAGCTAGTTTGATAGTTATACAAATAAACGTTTGTTTTCAATGATCTCACTTTGATGAATTATTTTATTTTTCTTTAGGCCCTCCAAATTGAAGAATAGATTTTCAATGACTTGACTATGCGCGCTCAATGCCAAGTAGGGTGAAGTCTAAAGGATTCTAAGGAGGTTAAGCTGTCTGATACAGAACAGGCCAACGCCCACATTGGGTACAAGATGGCTGTTGGCTTACAAGCCTCACAATTTATCATTGTCGATATCCAATACCTTCTTCTTGATTGAGCCTGCATCAACATGGGTTGTCACCTCTGGTAGTGATCAACCTGAGTGGACTATCCCATGAAGATGACAGGAAGTTTTTCATCCCTCGCCCTTGCGTCCTCGCTTCGTCCTCTCTCGTCTCGTCGCCTTCCAAGTTTATCTCGCTCTTCTCGCTCTTTTTCCTCGCCGTCCGTTGAGTTTTCTCGCCTCGTCAACATGCTGTTTCTCACTATTCGTATATGGGGGGGGGTTGATTGTCAATATCAGCTCGTCAACGTAAAGGAAAACTTGTGGGATTTGTACCCCATACTGCATTTGGTCTTCTTGAGAGACTCTTGTGGTTTGCCTAAACGGCTGAAGTGTGTGGTTGACGCTGAGGTTGAGAAAGTTCTAAGATGACGAAGAGTCGGATATCATTTGAGTCCGGCAGGGCTTCTAAAGACCCTCCCGAGACTGAGATTGTGGGAGGAGATGAAGATGACAACCTTGTGCACTACGCTAAAAGCTAGTGTAAAGATCTTTCGAGTGTTTTGAGTTTGAGAGAATGAAAGTTATGAGAGAGATTAGAAAGCTATGAAAACTAATCAACGAGAGAGATCATCATCAAGGGATCGTAGATCTGGTCTCCCGCGGGAGACTATAAAGTGTGATAGAGTAGGTTGCGGTAGTAATCCTACGTATCTCCACGATCCTAAAACGGAACGCGTGGAAGATTTGTCTAGCATGGATCTAGTAGCGTGGAAGTACTCCACGCTGGCTAAATATCTAGAACGATGTTTCATCATCAACCTAGTATGACTAGAGCGGTCATTGAGAACCCTGTCTCAAATGACTATTCACGAGAGACTCAGTCATGAGTCGAACTCAAACCCTATCTAGGATCGAGTCGCGAATAAGGCTAAGAGCCGTGTATTGCACTTGATTTTGGCGGCATTGACCTCGCTCCTCGAGCGCCTGGCTCGACCAAGGCAGTTGCATTGAGTGAATCCCGGCGACTTAAGCAAGAGAGTGACAGGCGAGTAAGTACTGGAGACACAAGGTCGACGCGCTCCGAACCAGTTGGCATTACTGAGTCCGGCAGAGAAGGAGGTAAGGAATCAAATGTGGCGACTGTGTTCATTCCTAGGGAGGATTTCTACGAGTACTACTGTGGAGGAATCATTGGAGCTCGCGGTGACCGGTTCTGCCTGTTGCCTCCGGGCGCTTGCACGTATCGGTCTCATGGAGACAAGTTCATGGTTGAAGTGGACCGAGCGTTCGTGGCCATTCCGGACCACCCCACCAAACCGTTGGTGTTTGTGACCCCTGTTGTGGATCTCACCAAGGTTGACCGAGACGTCCAAAAGGAAATCGAGGAATGGGAAGGCAGATACTTCCCAGTCAATGACCTCGTCTTGGCTCTGGAAGAACGCTCTGCGATTGAGTCGAAGCCAGAAAAGGGAGGACCATCTACGTCGGTAGCCTCCAGCGTGAAATACAAGTCTGTGTCCGAAATCACTCAGTCGTTCAAGTCTGTCGCTACACCCAAGAAATTGGACATGGAGCTTCGCGAAGAGCAAGAAAGCCTTCAAATGGCTAGTGTTAAGTTGGAAAACGTTTTCGTCCTGGAACGAACCAGCGAACTTCCGTCTGAAGACGATATGCAACAGGCTGTCAACTCAGGAGATCTAAGCGATATCGTCACAAAAATATGGAACGATATGACATTTCAGTAGACTCAAATCAAGACCTTAGGATCAGCCTTGGAAGCGTCGCATCAACGTGATCTGGGCCACATCCAAATCTGGAGGATCTAGGTTCAAGTGTCAGATTGTTGAAGTCTATGATTGGTGAGAGGCCTGTGGATGGAGGTTGTCGCCAAATCTTTGGTCATATGCTGCTTCCATTCAGGACTCTTTGCACGCAGCCTCGTTGGAAATGAATGCCCTCCAGCAAAGCATGCGAGCTGGGCAGAGGAACCTCAAAGAGTTTTCCAACAACTACAAGACGACTACTATCAACTTGCAGGAACGTGTTCTTGATCTTGAAGACCATGTGGACGATATGGCGAAGGCCGACCCAGAGACTCAACCTCTGGTATCACGTTCAAACACTTCAGAACCCCTGGACCCTCAAGGTTCAGCCACAACAAGAACAGAGTCCTGGAAGCTGAGGTCGAGGAACTCAAGGACATAGTGTCTACCTTAAACTCGAACGTAAGTTCGCTCCTCAGGCACGACCCCATCAAGGATCTTGAAGGGAAGGTCATTACTGTTCGGATCTTAAACGTCGGATCACGGGGTTCAACACTTAAAGTTTGGAGAAAGAACTATTGGATCCTAGCATGATGTCCTGAACGTCCTGGGAGGTCGTTGGAGCTCGTGTCCGTGGGTTATTCGTGGACATCTTCACTGCACTCTGTTTGTCTTCTCAGGACTTCTCGTCAGGAAAGACTATGCAGACAAGTCAAGATCGTCTCAAGCATCAAAGCCACCAGATTAGAAGTTGACGTCATGTCTACCATGTCCCACGCGTCTCCCCTCATTCTGTTTGGTAAGACCGAGGCATCCAAGTCCCTGGTCGAGCCCGAAGATGGGTTTGGATACAAGTTGAAGACTTTCAGCATGTTCTCAGGAAGGAAAGCCAATCCTGCGAGACAAGAGATCCTCAAGCGGGCTCGCGACTTGGTAAAGAAAGTCAAAGAGTCCATCACTGAGTCTGGCTTGGCTACGGAACTGGCTTGCCAGGTTCTTAACGACTCTGTGGACCATCTCTCAGACTGGTTATGTTCCTCACGGAATGGCGCGAGGAATTGGTCGAACAGTGCAACTACGCACCCGCCAGAGCTTGAGACTTCCTTGGCTTCCACTCTCGACCACTTTTCGATTACTTGTCTGGACCTCGAATTGAGGTTGCTGAGATTAGTGATTTCCACTCTCTGGAGGGAAAAGCGAAAGTTATTTGGGCCGTTCTCCAAGTCAACATTCGTATGAGGAATTTGTGTGGCCAAGTACAGGTCCCATCACGTCACCACGACATCCATGTCCAACTTCATCATGAAGAACCGCGTTGACGTGGCACGTGTGGACAAACAAGACCTCAGATTGAATGAGGTTTCCAGGGCATCCAGCAGCAGTGAAACCCTTGTGGCTGACATGATTACGGAACTCAAGGCCTTCAAACAGACCACGGGAAATCGTCTTGTTGCCATTGAAAGGAAGGTGGACAAGATCAAGTAGGAAGCTGGCGAGGCTCTAGCACCGGTGGCATTGCAAGAGCCTGCAGCCTCCTCCCGTTCGGTCAGGCACACTTTTCGTCATGATCCGGAGCCACCTCCTTCCACCTGTCCCCCACCATTAGTGGGGACACGCCCTTCGCTGCACGGTGTCATCAGGGCACTCGTCTCCCCTCGGAGCACAGTCTCCCGTGTGGTCTCATTTTGGACTTCACCAATCCAGATTGGCTACTTGCCGCAGATGGGATCCCCACCTTTCATGTGACGCAGGTCGTGACAAGAGGAGTCTGCTCTTGGTTCAAACCTGTCTCCCGTCCGGTCCAACCTTGTGACGACTTGGAGCTTTCCTCAATACTCTTGACACTTTTCCCTCGTGTGGTGTTCACGAACTTCCGTCTCTCCTGTTCACATTTGACGATTTATCTACGTTGGGCACGCATCATTCTGGTTGTTCCGTGCGTCCTCGGAGCATACCGGCTTCCGTTCGACTTCAGCACTTCTCTTTGGACCATACATGCCTCGGTGGCATCAACCGGCACTGTCTGTCATCTTTTCTACGTTGCGGACTGATTCAGTGGTAGATCACAGCTTCAGGCCTCCTCGTGACATGAGCACATCCTGTCTTACAGCAGCTCCATGCAGTGACCGCACCCCTACTTCCTCCAGCGTTCGAGGGTGTGCTCGCAGTGATCCCTTTGGTGGTGGCTGAGCGATCATCTCCTGTGTATCATGGTCTTGGACTTCTCCCTTCTCGTCCGACACTGGACACATGGGTGGTGACCCCTGCCAAGTATGCTCGCCGAGGTTTCTGGGGCGTACGGCACACTCACATCTCTGGAGATGACTCAGGCGTATGACATTGGTGAGACTCAGGAGCATCCTTTCGGCTCCTCTACGACTCTCCCTCGTGGGTTCACTCCTTTAGCCGCTCTCAGGGCGTGTTATGCTGCGTCCTCTGGTCTTTCTTTGCCAGAGGTCGCGCTTGATTCTAATAGAGGGGGGTTCTTTTTCACCTGATGCTGCGCTTGAAACCAAGTGGGACAAGTCGGGAGGTCCACAAGCAGAGCAGTTACTGGAGGACGACGCCACCACTGGAACTTACCTCACGGACGATGAGTTGTCCATGTACACTGTGTTATCCTATGGTGATGATTTATCTTATCACTCTGTTGACGAGTTCGACCCCACCAAGCTCCCCAGCTTGGACCAGTCGTCTATGGTCCCTGAAGCTGTGCTTTTCTCTCAGGAGGACATGAAGAGAGACGATCGGGAACACAAAGCGGTAAGAGCGATTCAGCGGCCGTTCCGGGACATCTCTGGATTCAGCAATTGCCTAGCTGACGGGCCCTTCACACTGGAGCAACGGTCCCAGAGAGGCGCAAGCAGTGTGCCATCATCCTCAATTTCTTTGCAACCGAGAGCTCTTCGATGGTGAAGCGCCATCTTACTCGGGATTCGCCAACTGGTTCCGAGAGAAACACAACACTCCAAATCAACAGCCAAAGGGATCTGCACCACGGCGTGAGGAAATATTCTCGAACCATCAAGACCAACGGGTGCCAAACTTCTGACGGTTCCAACCGGTTCTTGATCACAACATAGTCAGGTGGCGGTGTACCAATGGAGCAATAACGGACGCAAGGCATACATCGGTGGAACCTTCAGTTTACGCGCAGCGGAAAAAACTGGCCACCGAAAGGAGGCTTCGATTTGCTGGCAGCACGAATGCTTTACGGAGGGCTGCACCTTGGTTTCACTTGGTCTTGGGGGGGAAAAATTTGGACGCATGGCTCTCGAACTTTCTTCTGGCGTTGGCGGGAAGAAGCTCCAGACTTGTTGCACGATGGGATGCTTGTTCACTTCATTCAAGAGGCCCAAAGCTACTGGGAATTCCAGCAAAAGGACACAAGACCCCACCGCAAGTCGGTTGGTTGAGGAGAAGTTAAAAAGGTGGTGGACAGGAGGTACATTGCATCCAATCAGGATGTGGTGTCTCTCATGTCGTACTATGAATCTTTGCCAATGAGGCTCAGTTGTGGGGAACACAAGAGCTGGGAAGGGAGATCTCTGGTTGATGAAGATCCATACATGCCTCGTAAATAAGGATCTACGCACCTGTTGCATCTGTCTTCGTTGGACTAGTTCAGTGGAGATCACAGCTTCAGGCGCTCCTCGTGACATGAGCACCATCATGTCTTACAGCGCTCCATGCAGTTACCGCACCCCTCTTCCTCCAGGTTCGAGGGTGTGCTGCATGATCCCTTTGGTGGTGGCTTAGCGATCATCTCCTGTGTTTCATGGTCTTGGACTTCTCCTTCTCGTCCGACACTGGACACATGGGTGGTGACCCCTGCCAAGTATGCTCGCCGAGGTTTCTTCTGGGGCGTACGGCCACTCACATCTCTGGAGATGACTCAGCGTATGACATTGTGAGACTCAGGAGCATCCTTTCGCTCCTCTACGGCTCTCCCTCGTGGGTTCACTCCTTTATGCCGCTCTCAGGGCGTGTTATGCTGCGTCCTCTGGTCTTTCTTGCCAGAGGTCGCGCTTGATTCTAATAGAGGGGGGTTCTTTTTCACCTGATGCTGCGCTTGAAACCAAGTGGGAAAGTCGGGAGGTCCACAAGCAAGCAGTTACGGAGGACGACGCACCACTGGATCTTACCTCACGACGATGAGTTGTCCATGTACATGTGTTATCCTATGGTGAGATTTATCTTATACTCTGTTGACGAGTTCGACCCCACCAAGCTCCCCAGCTTGGACCAGTCGCCTATGGTCCCTGAAGCTGTGCTTTTCTCTCAGGAGGACATGAAGAGAGACGATCGGGAACACAAAGCGGTCAAGAGCGATTCAGCGGCCGTTCCGGAACATCTCTGGATTCAGCATTCCTAGCTGACGGGCCTTACACTGGAGAACGGTCCCAGAGAGGCGCAATCAGTTGCCATCATCCTCAAATTCTTTCAACCGAGAGCTCTTCGATGGTGTGAAGCGCCATCTTACTCGGGATTACGCCAACTGGTATCCGAGACCAACACAACACTCCCAAACAACAGCCAACAGGATCTGCACCACGGCGGTGAGGAAATACTTCTCGAACCATCAAGGACACAACGGGTGCCAAACTTCCTGCGGTTCCAAACGTCTGATCCAACAAGCCGTCAGGGGCTGTGATACCAATGGAGCAACTTAAGGGACGCAGGCTACATCCGGTGGCACTCTTCAGTTTACGAGCAGCGGAAAACTGGCCACGAAAGGAGGCTCGATTTGCTGGCGGCACGAGATGCTCTACGGAGTGCTGCACTGTCATCTTGGGGGGAATGGACGCATGGCTCTCGAACTTTCCTTCTGGCGTTGGCCGAAGAAGCTCGAGACTTGTCGGTGCACGATTGGATGCTTGTTCACTTCATTCAAGAGGCCCAAAGCTACTGGGAATTCCAGCAAAAGGACCAAGACCCCACCGCAAGTCGGTTGTTGAGGAGAAGTTCCAAAAGGTGGTGAACGAGGAAGGTACATCTGCATCCAATCAGGACGTGTCGGTCTCTCATGTACGACTATAATCTATTCTTGCCAATGGCTCATGTAGGGACACAAGAGCTGGGAGGGAAGTTCTCTGGTTGATGAAGATCCATACATGCCTCGGTGGCATAACCGGCACTGTCTGTCATCTGTTCTACGTTGGACTGATTCAGTGGAGATCACAGCTTCAGGCCTCCTCGTGACATGAGCACCATCCTGTCTTACAGCGCTCCATGCAGTGACCGCACCCCTCTTCCTCCAGCGTTCGAGGGTGTGCTTGCAGTGATCCCTTTGGTGGTGGCTGAGCGATCATCTCCTGTGTATCATGGTTCTTGGACTTCTCCCTTCTCGTCCGACACTGGACACATGGGTGGTGACCCCTGCCAAGTATGCTCGCCGAGGTTTCTTCTGGGGCGTACGGCCACTCACATCTCTGGAGATGACTCAGGCGTATGACATTGGTGAGACTCAGGAGCATCCTTTCGGCTCCTCTACGACTCTCCCTCGTGGGTTCACTCCTTTAGCCGCTCTCAGGGCGTGTTATGCTGCGTCCTCTGGTCTTTCTTTGCCAGAGGTCGCGCTTGATTCTAATAGAGGGGGGTTCTTTTTCACCTGATGCTGCGCTTGAAACCAAGTGGGACAAGTCGGGAGGTCCACAAGCAGAGCAGTTACTGGAGGACGACGCCACCACTGGAACTTACCTCACGGACGATGAGTTGTCCATGTACACTGTGTTATCCTATGGTGATGATTTATCTTATCACTCTGTTGACGAGTTCGACCCCACCAAGCTCCCCAGCTTGGACCAGTCCGTCTATGGTCCCTGAAGCTGTTGCTTTTCTCTCAGGAGGACATGAAGAGAGACGATCGGGAACACAAAGCGGTCAAGAGCGATTCAGCGCCGTTCCGGAACATTCTGGATTCAGCATTGCCTATCTGACGGGCCTTCACACTTGAGCAACGGTCCCAGAGAGGCGCAAGCATTTGCCATCATCCTCAATTTCTTGCAACCGAGAGATCTTCGATGGTGGAAGCGCATCTTACTCGGGATTTCGGCCAACTGGTCCGAGACCAACACAACACTCCCAAGCAACAGCCAAAGGGATCTGCTCCACGGCGGTGAGAAATATTCTCGAACCATCAAGGACCAACGGGTGCCAAACTTCTGACGGTTCCAACCGTCTGATCACAACAAGCCCGTCAGGTGGCTGTGTACCAATGGAGCAATAAGGGACGAAAGGCATACATCCGGTGGCACTCTTCAGTTTACGGCAGCGGAAAACTGGCCACCGAAGGAGGCCGAATTTGCTGCAGCACGAATGCTCTACGGAGCTGCACTGTCATTTCTGTAATGGACGCATGCTCTCGACTTTCTTCTGTGCGTTGGCGGAAGAAGCTAGACTTGTTGCACGATGGGATTCTTGTTCACTTCATTCAAGAGGCCCAAGCTACTGGGAATTCCAGCAAAAGGACCGAGACCCCACCGCAAGTCGGTTGGTTGAGGAGAAGTTGCAAAAGGTGGTGGACAGGGGGTACATTGCATCCATCAGAGTGTGGTGTTCTCAGTCGTCTTAATCTGCTCAATAGGTCAGTTGTAGGACACAAGAAGCTGGGAGGGGCGATTCTCTGGTTGATGAAGTCCATACATGCCTCGGTGGCATCACCGGCACGTCTGTCATCTGTTCTACTTGGACTGATTCAGTGGAGATCACAGCTTCAGGCGCTCCTAGTGACATGAGCACCAATCCTGTCTTACAGCGCTCCATGCAGTGACCGCACCCCTCTTCCTCCAGCGTTCGAGGGTGTGCTTGCAGTGATCCCTTTGGTGTTGCGCTGAGCGATCATCTCCTTGTATCATGGTCTTGGACTTCTCCCTTCTCGTC